>JARHVA010000328.1:5212500-5337500 GCA_037957365.1 Torreya grandis | reverse complement strand
GTATATTAATATAGCTTGACATATTAATTCATTATCTTTTTTAAAAAATCAAGGTTTATACATACAAATATGTGCATTCATTAATCATGATGAAAATAGACCATCTATCATATGCTATAGTGTCAAACACCATGACAAACATGTATATTAAAAATGTAATAATAAAACACAAGTGAAGGTATTATGTCTATAATTTTAAATCATATTATGAATTTTGTTTTTAAATATATGTCTGGTAAAATCCCTTGATTTCATAATCAAAGTGAATGGATAATATCATTACAATTCATTTACTAGTGTTTAGTGAATAAGAAAGGATATTAACACTATGGAATGATACATTAACAAGTATTAGATATTTATTTTTAGCTTGATGTTAGGGTTGAGGAACCCCTATCCCAACACTTTTGATTGGATCTCCAACTGGTCTAGGATACAATCGAGGACCCAGATCTCTAAGAGAATACCAATAAATGGCCACAACTAGCATGAGAATATCATCAATGGCCACACTTGACCCAATAATATAAATTATCAGACATAATTGGCCCAAGAATACTAATGATTGGCCATAACCAGTCCAAGAATACCAACAATTAGCCATAATCAACCCATGAATACTTAATGATTGGCCACATCTGGCCTCTGATACCATAGTTTGATTTGAACTTAGGTGGTGCTTGAAACAACCAAGTTGCTTTACCAACTCACCCACATTTCATCGGTGACAAGTATTAGATATTATTATCTAAGGAGATTATATATTTTTTCATTGATACTTTATAAATTTGAAACTTCTTATTAATAAATATATATTAAAGTACATAATTAATTCATTAAATAAATAAAATAATGCTAAGATCCCTTCATATTAATAAAAGGAAGTTAAATTTCCTATCCTATCATTGTAGTCCATGCCACCACAAATTTTTAGCAAAGACAGTAAAATTTAAAATCAAAACTCTATTCCTATCATATCCAATAAGGATAGACTACATAAGTTTATATACATTCCTTAAAGCATGATAATAATAAAATATTTGTCATATGTTATAGTTGAAAACACCTTAGCATATGTATGCAAAATGAGACCACAAAACAAAATGGAATATCCTAAGTGCATCGTTACAACCCATGTGACAATTTTATTTCAAAGGATTGAAAAATTTAATCATTTTTATAACCAATGTGAAATCACAATAACAATAGAAAAACTTTATTGTCTGGTGAGTAGACAAAGATCTTGGTTTTATTTCTTAATATACTTCCTACTTTTGTATATGTTTCTCTTAATGTAATGACATATGAGTGGTTCATTTTATTTTAAAAAAATCAAGATGTGTAATAAATGGATCTTACAAGGATGCTCTTAAAATATTAAAACCAATATGAGGTTAGGACAACATCTATTACATTCACTATAAAAAATTGTGGAGAAAATTTAAATGTTGACTAGTATTAGAAATTCTTACCTAAGGTTGATATATATTTTATAATGTTAATATTTTTATGCATACCCAAAAATTATTGTAGTGCATGATTAAAAAATAATTTTCCTTAGCCTCCATGAAACATCTACTAAGACAAATGGGATTAAATCTATGCACCCAAAGAAGGTGGACCATACCCACTAAAACCATTGACTAACCCTTATATCCATTATACCATACCAAATAGTAAAGTGCCAACATAAAAAAAATCAACATTATTGATAGCATAAATACAAGGCCTCAATATTCATACTATCATTGTGATTTTGGAAAAATATTATAAAAACCACTATAGTCATATATATTTTATGTGATTAACCTACCAAACTCATGCCTCTATATATTCAAACTATAAATCAACACATAACATTAGTAACATCTCATAGTTAAATCAATTTAAAAATAAAATGAAATAATAATGTTCATATTGAAAGCAAAACTTTAAAATAAATTCCCTTATCCAAAAATAAATAAACAACTAAAAACAACTAAAGCAACAATTTTTTACATCTCTAATCATGATTGGAATCCATGATTCGCTCAAATAGTTTAATGGTATTAGAATATTATACAATCATTGCATTAATTTTTATAATAGTTAATGGTTTTATACATAAATACATGTACATACATATAATAATACTATTAATAAGATATTTGACATATGTTATAGTTTAAAACACTCTATGTACATAAAATGTGAGAATATATTGTGGCAAAATACATAATGTACATAAAATATTTGGTAGTATGTCTTAACAAAATGTAGTTAGTGGTCACATGGACTCCCATGATTATAGGATGAATTATGTGGGATCATATATAATTCAAGTGATATTTTTGACAAAAGATGTCAACAAACTGGAGATATTTTTCATATATATATATATATATATATATATATATATATATATATATATATATATATATATATATATATATATATATATCATAGTGACAAAAACCTTAAATACATGTACACAAAATGTTAAAACATAGAGACAAAACATGAAATATTTGAAAAAAATACTAAATAAAATGTGGTGATATGGAATGTAGTGATGGACTTGGGACATATAGATTATTTTTTATAGAGGAAAGGTATTAGTATTATGGTTTGGTATGCTAGTTATTACAGTAGTGTAGACACTAAAATTTGGTCATGAATACTTGATAATTTAATTTTTGGCCCACAGTTACCTTAATTGATTTGAGCACTTAAACTGGTCATATTTTACCACTTCACTCTATTCTAATCACTTGCACAGGTGCATCTCTTCTAAGTGGTTTTTTTACACTTAAAAATATTCTTAATTGTTAAAAACCTCTAATCATCTATATAGACATTTAAAATTCTTAAAATCAAACATCACCAACCCCAGGTTAGAATCAACCTACATAGCAGGGTGGATTCTGACCTTACAAGTTGATATATCCCCTCTCCTAGAAAATACTGTTTTTAAAATCTAAACCTTTCCTTATAGGTTGGTCTTTATTTTTAGGAAAGGTAGCATGAGGATTACACCCATTTGGATTACTATAAAATCACATCTAAGCCACCTATTCTAATACATGAAAATTTAATTATTTGGGCATACTTATACTATTACACACTAAGAAAAGCTTTCCAATTATTTCAAAATTTTATTTTATTCACTTGAATCATTCCTTAGACAAGTCACAAACCTATTCTATCTTTTTAAAGAAAAGAATTCAAGTATTCAATATATATCTAAATGCATATATCTAGCAAAAGAAGCAATATTTCACTTAACACTTTAAGTGGGAGAACTACATGGGCTTTGTTTCATCTTCAAATTAATTTGGATAATTATGTAACATTCAATAATCATAGGGGTGAGGGGGGTTATCTTAACCCATTAAAATCCCTCTTTTCCTTTTCCATGTTTTTTAGTTATCACGAGCCTTAGTGGGGATTCAAACTTGAATAAGTCATTTTAGGTCATTTGTGCATATCCAAAGTTCAAAATTATGCATATAGTCATATTTAAAGTATGTGTAGATGATTACACCATCAATTTTATATTTTCACATGTAGGTCAATATTAACACTTAATGGTTAATAGTGACAGTAGATCCTAACCTTTTCAAGTTGATTATGAGCTAGAGTAGTGACATTTATTATTTAAGTTGCATGTGCATAATCAGTTTGAGTTATTCATTTATAAATATATTTTATTCACACACAATCAAACTAATAAAAATAAAATAATTAATTATTCTTTTCCTATTTGTGGTTTATATAGTTATCTTCTTTCAGTCATTCTAGATTTGTCCATTTCAATACTTTACTTTCTTTTTGCTAGTTACAATTCATTTACAACATCTTCCACCCTTAAATTAATTTTATCTTAATTAGATTTAATATCCCAATTAGTTCTAAATTATGATAATGGTGAACCTATACATTTTATTGGAGCATTGCTTAAAATTTTATCTTTTTATTGCTTGCTTCTCAATTCTAAATAGTAATGGCTATAATGGATGAGTGAACTATTAATTGTTTTCTCCAATATTTCTTAGTTTTATTTATATGTGTTTTCCCCTAATAAGTAACATAATTAACAATAAATTAATAAAATGAATCAAATTTAGTAAGGACAAACCAACCAATGAACAATTTTAAGCCTTATACATTTCCTACTATTATAACATCTAATCCAAGTTTTGGCTAGTTATTACAAACCTTCTTGATGGACTTATTATGACCATAGAAATTGGCAAGGCATATAGCTCAGAATTTGATAAGCAAAAAATTATTTGATCTTATTGATGCCAAGTAATTTTGTGAATATCATGATACCCACCTAGATTAAAGTGATTGTTTGTTATTTTTATCTCAATAAGAATAAAAGAAACATTCTCATGCTAACACATCTAAAGAATAAAATGATTTTTTTGGTAATATCGATCAACTTTTAATAAACCCTACCATATGTGTTCCTACCTATATTATTTACACTATCATTATGTCTACATATTTGGATTTAGGGGAAACACAAGGATTCTAATAATTATCTATGCCCATGTCTATCCAGATAACTCATACAGAATCCTTGATAGCTTCACATAATACATCATCTCCCTTTCCTACCACATAATCCCTCATGTGAACTATTTCAAATTTTCTTGTTAAGGTGTTTTATTTAGAGTAAGGTATAATAAAAGATATCCAATCAATGGATTCACAAGCCTTACTTCACAATATATTAGCACATGATGTTGCATAATATCCTTTGCCTATAAAATTTGTAGATCCTAAACTACCACTATATGATGGTAAATGAGATCCAAAACAATATCTTTGATATTTTCATGTTTCATGTATGGACTTTACTTTCAATGAAAATTTTATAACTAAGTTATTTCCAATAAGCCTAAATATTATGTCTTGAACTAGTTTTATAATTTACATAACCAATTGGTCAAATCATTCAACCCATTAGCAAATCAATTTCTCAATATTTTTACTATCAACATTGATAAAAATATCTCTTATGTGCAAATTTCTAAAATTAAACAAGGAACTAATGATCCTATTGGTAACTATATACTTCATTACAAGAATATGTTTGCCAAATTGACTAATACCTTGGTAGATCATAAATTATCAAATATATTTAAACATACTAGAACCTTTTCATGAGTGAATTATTTTAAACAAATTCATATCATTTGAGGAACTTTGTCATCTAATAAGAGAAAGATAATTAAAACTTCTTGTTTTGAAAAATCTCAGATATGCACATGTATCTACTTCAACTACCACAATGAAGTTTCTAATCAAACCATATTATAAATTTAAGAAAACATATGATAATATTGATGAAAATAACACAATAAATTCTATACCTCAACCTTCAAATAATCTTATTTTATTAGATCAAACATAAAGGAAAATTTATATATTACCACAACTACCCAAAAACTTATACAAAATTTACTTGAGTGCAACCTCATTACTCTCCCTCCACCACTAGAGATTGACATGAGTATAAATTAAAGTAAATAATTTGATAATAATGCATACTTTGATTACCATATATGTAATTGACACTATACCAATATATGTTTCAATCTAAAACTCCAATTTCAGGATATTATCAATAACAAATTCATTGAGCTTAGCACTTCTACAAAGGAAACTAAGCCACAATAGAATGAAATTGTTATGATGAATATTTTTAGTAAGCCACTCCTAAACCATGAGACAAACAGGGATACTTTAGTAGTGCATCATACCTATAATGCACAACCACATCCTAAATCATATGTTCATACTTTAGATGGAATTATTGGTATATTTACTCAAACCTCCCAATCACATCATATGATAAACTTTGATGATAGTGAGATAGTGGAGGATGATTCTTATTTTCATGCCTTGTGTATATGAGCCTACATTGATAAAAAAATCCATACACAATGTATTAGTTAATAATTTATCAAGTGAGAATGCATCTAAAATGGCATTAATCCATTCATTTGGTTACATGCAACATGATATACAAGAAACATCTAAAAGTGTAAAAACATTCAATAGGAAACGAAAAACTACTTTGGGACACATTGTTTTACCTATTCAAGTAGGTCTTGTTATATTATCTACTATTTTTATAGTTATAAGACATAATGGGGTATTTTACATGATATTATTATGACCTTGGTTATAAAAAATCCATGATTTTCCTTCCATGGTACATAAATGATTAAATTACATTCATTACAACCAAGTGGTCATAGTTTCAAGAATTAGATATGAGTACCCACTAAAATATATGGTACCTCCTCTCCCCATCTACCACCTTAATGTATTAATACATCTATTCAATAATAAATAATATTTACAATTTATGTACCTATGTAAAATACTTCTATACAACCATTTTATAAAATGTGCAAAAGTCTCAAAAGTAACCAATGAAAAAATGAGCTCCATATCACAAAAATGTGTTAAGTTAAAAAAAATCACCATTAAATACAACATATTATAAATTGATTATATATACCAATCAACATGTTTTGCAAAAACCAAAACATTTAGAACAACCTTATACTACTCCTCATTGGATTTTAAAGAATTTTAGGTTCTCTAGATCTACTCTTTCCCCATGGGATCACACGATTAGTGATCTAGATAGTTAGTTTATGACACCTAATGCCTTTTCTAATTTTGAGTCATTTGCATCTACTAATTTTAATCCAAGAAACATGATCCTTGCATACTTTATTACATATCACTATTATGACTCTCCCCTTAATGGCATCATTGGTTAGCACTTTTCAATTTGAAAAATTCATAAAATTCAAATAATTAAAAATTAAAAAATTTACTATACACAACTTATATATTATTTCATCATGTTATTATTCCACTTTTTACACATGTGATCAATTTAATCAATATTTAATCCCTTGTCCCTCATGTGAAAATTACTTGAGCATATTTATGAGATCATTGTTTGGTATGTGAAACATTTGAACATGTCCATTGCTTCTAGCCCTTAGCCTTGTGTGCACAATATTTTCTTATGTAACATTTAAACATCAGTTATACTTGGCCTTATTTTTAGACATTGTGTGACATTATTATTTTTCATGCTTGTGTCCTTGTAATTATTGTTGAGCGTGTTGAGTTTTATGAGTGTGATGATCCATATCATGCATCAAATATTATATATGATTCATCAATTAAAACTACTAATATGATATTTATTATTACATTTATCTAAATTATACACTTTAGGTTTTGCCTTATTTGTAACACACATGTTTTAAATGATACATATATTACTATGATGACATATATTTTCACATATGCTAAGATATTCAATAATTATATCTTGATAAACATGATAAAATTAAATTTTTTATGATAAGTGCTTTCAATATACATTCATCACCTCAAAGGGAGGCATTTCAGTGAGCTTTTCATACAAAGATAAGACTCCATAAGCAAAAAAATCATTTTTTGTGTATAGAATACAATTTCAAATAATTCAAAATGGTTTAAAATTTAGTCATTGGTATATATTATGGGGGCATGTGCATTCACATTATAATTACATGTTACATATTCATACATTTTAGGTGCATATACATGGGCATATGCAAAAAAGCTTCAAAAAAATTACAAAATTTACATAAATTTATAATTTTTGCACTTAGAACATGGGGGCATGATACAAATTCATGTCATACTTTCATTACTGCTAGATATCTGAGGCCATGGTAGGGGCATAGATGTTATCCATTCTACATTGATCATGCATAAAATAACTAATAAACAAAGTGATAATTGAATCTATATGCCATCTATATTAGTTGATTCAATTAAAGTGCATATTATATATTATAGTATTATAGCCTACAAATCCATTATGAATTCAAACCTATTTATTTATTTGGGTAATAAATATCAATAAAACTAATTGAGGTTCATATATCGCTCAATGGATTTTATTTTACATATATATTCACTTAAAATGATGGCTTAACCACCTTGAATTCACCATTGGTTCAACAAGTAAACCAATGCTTTTAAGTACTTCATGGGAAGAACCAATTCTCTAATGCTTCAATAAATCATCATCTTCAATCAAAGTTATAATCGAAACATTATTTTCATACATACAATCAGACTCCTTCCTTATTCTTTAAAATATTTTCAAATTCAAATTGCATTTCAATTTCTAATCTCACATATAGACATTAAATAATTTTAAATCATTCTAGGATTTACCATGGAATACCTTGAATGATTAGAGCTTCCTCCCAAAGGAAAAGTGTGTTGTACACATTCAAGTGTATCTTTCATTTTTATTAAGTAATTCCATTTCTATATTAAGGGAGGTAGGGTGGGGAGATATTAAAAGTTGGTCATAAATACTTGATAATGTAATTTTTAGCCCAAATTTACCTTAATTGACTTGAACAAGTAAATTGGTCATATTTCTCCACCTCACTCTATTATAAGTATTTTTATAGGCTCATCCCTTCTAAGTTATTTTTTTACAAATACATAAATAATTTTAAATGTTAAAAACTTATGAAAAAATTTACAAATATTTAAATTTATTAAAATCAAACCTCACCCTCCCTAGGCCATAATAGACCTACACAAGTCAGGATTTGTAGTCGATCCTGACCTTATAGGTTGATATTTCCCCTCTCTCAATAATGGCTCTTTTTAAATTAAACCCTTAATTATAATTTTTTATATATTTTTAGGATAGTTAACATGAGTGTTTCACCCATTTATATTTCCATAAAACCACATATAAGCCACTTATTTCCAATTCTTGGTAATTTCATTATTTGGGTATACCTATACTATTGCACATTGAAAAAAGTTTTCCTATTATTTCCAAATCAAATTATATCTATTTAAATCAAACCTTAGCCATGTTAAAATCCTATTCTATCTCAGTCAATAAAATTAGTATTAAGTATTCAAGCCATCTCTAAATGCATAAATGTATAAAAATAAGCATTGTTCCATTAAACACTCTAAGTGGGAGAATAACATGAGATTGATTCCATCTTTGAAGTAATCTAGATATATATGTAGTGTTAAATCATCATGGGAGTGATTGGGGTTAGCTCAAACCATTACACTCTCCCTTTTATTTTTTCAAGTTCCCAATATTGATTTTGGATGAGAAGTAAATGTAGTGAAGAGTGGATCACCTTGTAATAATTAATGTGCTTGCCATGTGGCTGATGGATATTCAACCAATGTGTGATTTCTATACAAGGAATTATTTTCCTCATGCAAGGTAGGAGGTAAAATTTCTCTATCTAATGATGGTGCAATGGAAATAAAGGTTAATAAGGACTATCAAATGCCATTTAACTATGAAATATATTATCTAATATCTAATGTATCTTGGATCAAAAATTAAAACATAAATATCTAGAAGGTGACAAGGATATGGTGGAAGTGTGTCCCCATCACTATTGTAGTCATATGTTCTAGAGGAAGATTCATCAATATCAAAGGTGTGTTCAAGATCAAAAATTTCAAGTTTAGGTGAGTCTAAAGAAGAAGAATCTAAAGGAGAATAAAGATTAAAGTGTGAGAATTTATATAATAAAGTTTGATGAAGACCATTCCCACTACCAATATAATATCATTATGCAGCTCTATAATAAACACCAAATCTAGAGTGAACTCAACTCACATTCTCAAAATAAGGTGAATGATCTGGTAAATGGATAGAAAAATATTTGAAAGTGAGGGGGGAAATAAAAAATTATTGAATGTTCCACAACTCACTTCGATAGACCCTCTCTCAATAACCTTTTTATAAGTTTCATCGCCCATTTTTATACAGGACATGTCAAATGGTTCCAAAAAAGTGAACTCTATCAGTGAAGATGCCATGTGATGTGAGGCACTAGGATTAATGATCCATGTGTATGTAATCTAAATTGCATTATATCCATATATCAATCTTGGATCAAATGGGATAGAGCACACCTAAACTTCTAATTGGGGAGCACACAATTGTTAAGTGAGATGATGACCAATGTGAGGATCTGCTAGACCTAATTAGGGGATCACTTGTCATAACACACCATGTCAGATAGGGTTCCAAATCCTATAGTCTAACACAATCACATAACAACCCTAAAATATTCATATGATGTAATACTTCACTAATCTAATAATAATAAAAATAAATCTTATCTAATATGCACCAAATCTTGTGGCACAAAGTGGGGGTTAGTAAAGCAAAGAAATAAAAAAATTATATGGAAATTCAAACAAAGTATGATTAATAACCTAATACATGGAATATGAAGAGTAATATTATTTGAGACAACACTTATGCTACTTTTATATACTAAAAGAGAGGAGAACAAAATTAGAATATATTTACCTGAATGTAAACCCATCGAGACTCAATCTCTCCCTTGGCCAAAGGGGCTTCACAAGAGGTTGTTGTGGTTCATAAGGATCAATTTTTTAGGCCAAAGCATCTAAGACCTATCCACAAGACTAAACTCTACAAAATAGAAAACCTAAGCTAAGTCTCCTCAAGTAGAATGGTAGAAGAGTAGATTGTGAAGAAGCATGAAAAAATAATAACTCTTGATTGCATATTCAAATAATGACCAAAATGACCTTTTATTTATAGGTGGAACTTACCATAAAATTATTCAAGAATGTTGGCTATGCTAGGTTGACTCAATCGACATAGCACATTTTTGGGCTAACTCACTAGGTCTATGTTAGGTCAGATGGGAGGATAATAAACTAAAGTAACTAAAATTTCCACAAACTGTACTAGGTCAACCTAGTATGTTGAATAGGTCAAAATGGTGTCAAGCAAGGAAATGAAGGATATAAAGAGGAAAAAGATTAGAAGACTATTCAGGGGAGGAAAAACATCTTAGGGAAAGGTTTTAAGAACTAGTTGGATTGGTAATAATATGGAAAAAAGGGACAACAATAATATGAAGCACCAAAGGTCTACCCACCCCTTTCTTGGTACACCCCTTAGGTCATCCACTTAGAGAGATTAAGTATCAACAAGTTCCTGCAAGATGTAAAGTATTAGTATTTGATAAAAGTTGAAAATATTATGTGTATACATATGCCCCACTCAATTTTCATCATGTGTCACTAATATGTAATAGGGGATGGTACTTTGAAAAAAAAACATAAGGATACACAAAACACTGATGCTAAAAAAAATTACAGTGTTTTAAAGAAAAAATAATTGAAAGTAAATGAATGAAAGGGAAACTAATCTTAAAAAGTAAATGCAATGTGTACCTTGACTTATCTTTTATCATGGGATTGTTGTTTGTTTTTTTGTTAGTTTTGATTTTTTAGGATATATATATTACTTTCGACAAACCCAAGAATGCAAAACTAAAGAGAAAAAAATAAGCAAACACAAAAAAATCCAAGATAGCTAGTGTTATGAGGATGGGATGTACTTTGGAAATTTGGAAATTTGGGGTGACAAGTGCTATGTTAGACTAAATGACCAAGTCAAACAACCAAGAGTAAATTGGCTAACCAAAAATCTAAGGCTACTAAAGACCAAAATACTCAAACAAGCTATCCTAAAGTAAGAAAGACAAACTCACCAAATCAAACCAAGGATACATGTCAAATAGGATGGTAAAACAAAATAAAAACAAATGTTAAAAATACTAACTAAAAAGACAAAACGGTAAAATAACATTGATGAGTGAGCAGTAACAATCCACAACTCAATCATCAATGGAAAAAGGATGCATAAAAAGGAAAACAACATTGTCGAGTTAGCAGTAAAAAACCACATCTCACTCAATAATGGAAAAAGGGTACGAACTCAGGTGTCTATAACATCAAGATATAAAAATCATGATAAATGGTAAAAGAAAAGTAAAGTAAGTTTAGTAAATGTAAAATGATGTAAATAAAAATAAAGAAGAATCCATAGTTTCTCAAACATGTTGTTTTGGTCTAAGGATAAAAAAACTAAAACAAAGTAGTGTTAGCATGTTTTTAAGAGATGAAGAAGAAGGAATTAAATAATAAAGGAAAATAGATTTGGAATCATAATTTGTCTATCAAGGGGGGAAATGAAATGGGTGGAGGGGAGAATCAAGGAAAAATCAAGGTAGAGAGAACTCTTTATCAATGTCAAGATACTCAAATTAGGTTTGTCAAAATAAGATGACTTTCAACCTTAAGAACAATGAAGAAATTCTCTTAGAGACACAAGTCTTGGGTAAACAAATGGAGTATATAGATCATCCCATGAAGGTTATATGTTTGAAAATTAAAATAGACCTACCTCCCCATGACATGTTCCCTACTCTTCAAGACCCCTTATAGAGTCGTCAATCTACTAGAAAGATTGGGTACTTATGTGAGAAAGTAGGTAGCACTGTAGAGTTTTTTTAATTACCTTATTCCAATCTATTAGCCTACCAAACCCCAAAGGACTTTGGCTCTATGTGAAGCTGACTGTGAAGTTTGAGCTTCGATTAGAGATAATAGATGTGCTTGTAATGACATCTTTTGGTGTGATTCTAACTTTTGAGATTTGTATGTTGCCTTTTAGATATCATTTCCTTTTATTTAAAAAGATTTGTATTTTAAATTTTTAATGGATTTTTCTATTCCTCCTCCATATGGATTTGGAAAACCAAACATGGATGCTAAATATAAATTTCATTTGAAAACTTGGGACAAGGTGGCTAAGAGAGAGAACATCAAAGAGCATGGGGTCTAAGAGTCTCATAAATATAGGTAAAATAAAAGTGTTATCTTGACTTTGACCTTGTTTTATCCAATGTGAAGATGATATATAGGGGAAAATCAAGAGTAATGACACATGGAGCAATTTTAATTACTTCAAATTGTAAAAACTGTGACAATAAGTAAAAAGAAGGGATACAATGATAGAAAAGTGTGATTCCTTATCATAATAAAGAGGGAAGTGAATGAAAACATGCTAACATAGATTACTTGAAAATTCCATCTAGCAAAATAAGTAAAAACTAAAGTTTAATAATAAGGATCAAGAACGTGAAAATAATGGTAATTTTATGAGGGCTAGGTCATATCCATGGTCTTACAAAGAAAATCATAAAAGAGAGACCCATGAGGGTGCTAATAAGAAAAATAAAAGCAAAAGTGAGGGAGTCATTGTAAAAATCACCTCACAAAGAAAAACCCAAAGGATTCCAAAAAAATATTGGCAAGTCAACAAGAGAAGGAAAATTTAAAAAATATGGTTTTGTGAGGGATGCTAGGTCCTATCTGTGGTCTTACAAAGTAACTCACAAAATAAAAACCCAAGGGGTGAAAAAAAATAAAATAAAATGCAATAAAATAAAGAAGACTATGGTACATCAAGAAACCAAAAGACCAAAAGGGAGGACTAAAGTTTTGTGAAAAGAAGGAAACTATTGTAGAGGGAGAGATCCATGCTTAAGTAACCTAAAAAAATAGTTAGAAATATATAGATAGAAAACATGACAAGAAGGAAATATTTAGGCAAAGTAATTTTTAAGGAATTGCGCATTGGTAGATTATTTGAAAACATGGCCTTCATTTGTTTGAAGATGATACGTGCTTGGACCAAGAGTGTCTATAACTAAATATGGGCCCCACCATTTTTGGGCATAGTTGCCTTCTTTATCATGGGTGTAGTCTAGTTTAAGGACAAGATCACTAACATTGAAAGTGTGAACTTTAACACATTTATTATGTTTTCTAGTGGTACGAGCCTTGTATTAGTGGTTATATTGTAATGTAAAAAAATGATGTTCATTAAGAAGATCAATGGCATGAAGGTGAGTTTCATGTAATTATTCATTGGGAATATTGTTGTGAAGAGATATACGTAGAGAGGGAAGCTCAACTTCTAATAGAAGGACCAACTCAGAACCATAGACTAAAAAAAATGCATTTGCCCTAGTGGTAGTATGAATGCTAGTCTAATAGTCCCAAAGTGTAGGGTAAAGATAAATATGCCAATCCATGCAGGTTTCATGAATTATCTTTTAAAAAAAATTCTTGAGAATTTTATTGGGGACCTCAGCTTGACCATTTAATTATAGATGATAAGGCATTGAAAACTTGTGATTGATCTTAAATTTGGTATAAAGTTGTTTAACATGTTTATTTTAGAATTTACCACCATTATCTAAAATGATGGTATGAGGAACACCAAAGAAGTAAATAATTTGGTCAAGAATGAACTTGGATATGATAGGACCGATAACATTAATAAGGGGCATGGCTTCTACCCACTTGGTAACTTACATGGTAGTGGTGATGATAAAAATGTGCCCATCTTGGGAGTGAGGAAGTTTACCAATGAGATCAAATCCCCATTTGGAAAATGGCCAAGGATATTTGATTGTTTGAATCTTGACAGGAAGTGAATGGATAAGATCATTGTGAAGCTGAAAAGGATTACACTTCTTAGAAATTTCAATTACATCCTTTTCAAGAGTAGGCCAAAATTAACCCATACGTAGGCCTTTTCATGTTGTAGCATGTCTGCTATAGTGACCACCACAAATTCCCCCATGTTCTTATTCAAGAAGAGGAGGAACCTCATATTGCATAACACAATAGAGAAAGGTACCTTTAGCATTGTGATAGTAAAGGATGTTATGTTGAAATACATACTTGAAATCTTGTTTATGAATGCATGTATTTTCATGAGAATCTAGATCAAGAGGATAATTTTGATGCTCTAAGTATTGAATGATAACTTTATACCAAGGGCTTTGTCAAATTATCATAACATCGATGTGACAGATAAGTGAATCAGGTGGTTGGGTAGATTATGGACATTTTTTGATTTGAATAATAAAGGAAGGATTAGAAAGAACTTGATGAGGAGGAAAGAGAGAATATAAAGAGGCAAGAGAATCAACAATGAAATTTTGGTCTTGAGGAATAGGCTTGATAGTGAAAGAGATAAATTCATTAGCAAGAGTGGTTACAATTTGATGATAAGTAATGAGGTTATCACTTTTACATTGATAATCACCATTAACTTGATGAAAAATGCACTAAGAATCTCCTAAATCATGAATATATTGGATTTCAAGATTAAGAGCAGCTCTCATGCCTAAGATAAGAGCTTTGTATTCAGTCATATTATTGGTGACATCAAAGGTAAAATGAAAATCTATAAGAATGATTTTACTGAGAGGACTAGTGAGAATGCAACCTACCCTAGCTCCCTGAAGGCATTTAGCACCATCAAAGTAGAGGGTCCAAGTATCCTCATGTAATTCAATATTAATTTCAAGAAACTCTTTGATAAATACCTTTGATTTAGGATTACCAAAAGGAGGGGAAGATTATTTGACATTATTGGCTTCAAGATCAACAGTAAAGATATAAAAATATTCTTTAAGTAATATAGTTTGATTAATACCTTCAATGAAAAATATATTATCATTAGGAAAGTCATCTTGAAGTAGAGAATTGGCCAAAATGGGAGCTGCAACAAGTTGGTCAGCTATGATTTGCCTTTTAACATCTTTTTGAGTGATGATGTGAAGATTGAATTCTATAAATAAGACCATATATTTGTCAATTCTATCTTTGAGAACAAAGGATTTGGATAATAAATAATGAAGGGGGTCAAAATGTATGATGACATAAGTAGTTTGGTATAACATATAATGAAGAATATTTTTAGTTGTAAAATAGATAGAGAGGCAATCATGCTCAATTTTGGTATAACATGTTTCATAATCAATGAGGCCATGGATAATATAATAAATGGCATACTCTATTCCTATATCATCTTGTTGGGCAAGCATTGCCCCATCTAAAATAGGTGTGGAATAAGTATAGAGAATTAATGGTTTATCATCAGAAGGTGGATGAAGTGTAGGTGGATGAAGTAATGAATATTTCATATTATCAAAGGATTTTTGACATGGATTTGTCCATTCTAAATTTATACCTTTCTTGAGAAAGGAATTAATGGAGTGAGTAGGATAAGCCATTTTAGGGAAAAATTGTATAATTGCCCCAAGTTTGCCTAAATAAGTTTAAATTTCAAGAATAGATCAAGGAATGGGCATGTTGACAATAACACTAATTTTGGCTATGTCAACATCGATGCCATGGGGAGAGACTAAGAATCCTAACACTAGATGTAACTCCAAAAACACATTTGAAAGGATTATGTCTAACTTTGTATTTAAGGAGATGGTCAAAGATGATAGCAAGATTAGAAATATAGTTCTTACGATGTTTGGATTTGTCAATTAGATCATCCACATAAGTTTCAACAATTTTGTGGATGAGATCATGAAATATGTGAGTCATAGCACATTGGTAGGTAGCTTTAAAATTCTTGAGACCGAAGGTAATTTTTATATAACAATAGGTGCCCCATTCTATGGTGAAAGTAGTCTTATGTTGGTCCTTAGGAGTGATATGAATCTGATTGTATCCTAATAAGCCATCCATAAGAGATACCATTTTGTAACTAGTTGTAGAATCAATAATAGCATCTATTAAAGGTAAGGGGAAGTTGTCCTTAGGACAAGTAATATTAAAGTTGTAAAAATCAATGCAAATGTGGATGACCATGGTGATCTTCTTCTAAATGAGAACAATGTTAAAAACCCATTTAGAATAATCCACTAGTTTAATGGACTTAGTATCTAGTAATTTAATGATTTCCTTATGACATAGATTAGTAAATTTAGGTGAGAATTTTCATTTTTTTTATGCACTGACTTATCATCAGGATAAGTGATGATGTTATGAACCAAAATACTAGGTTCAATGCTAGGAATGTCTTGGTAGGACTAAGCAAATGCCTCTTGATATTTATCAAAGAATAGGTTAAAGTTGTCATGTTTAGATGGTGAGAGTTATCAATAAATTGTGATTAGATGAGGAGAAGATGAGGTAACATATTCAATACAATTTGCTAATTTGATAAGCATGGCATTGCCATCTTGAAAATGGTAAGGTGTATTAAGTAAAGAGGAAATTAGGTTTGTTTTAGGATCAATTTGAGTGACAAAGTCATTGAAGCAAGGAGTTTTATTATTGAAATTTACAAGTTTATGGTGATGCTAAGGAAGTTGAGGTTTATGGGAATGAAGTAACTCAAGAATAGCTTCATCACTAGGCAAGGTAGGAAGAAGACCATAATATTCAGCATTTACTTCGAGATATATAATTTTATTTCCATGGTGATCATATTTAGAATGAATCTGATGAATATAAGTTTCTTTGGTATCTAGTTTAATTTCAAAATTAGATGAAGAGGATTGATTATAAGAGTCGAGAGTGTTGATATATTCAATGTTGGGAGAAGAATCTAAAGAAATAATAGGATCCATAAAAAGTAGAGAAGATGAAGGAATGTCTATAGGTTGGGAAGGAGTAAGTTTTTCTACCACCCAAGGAGTACTGATAAGAGGAGGATTGGTAAGAGGTACATGACCATCAAGATCTAAATCATGATGTGTAGATATGGTATGTACATCCCGATTGAAGGCATGAACTTGGGCTAAAATATTTTGATAGTGTTGGACATCCAAGTCCCTAAAGTGAGCTTGGGACATGATATAGTTATCATAATATGTTGGAGAAATCATACATGCTTGAGAGTTAGAGGGATTTTTAGAAGGTGAAATTCCAATGTTGATAAATATATGAGGGGAGATGGTGAGAAGATCTTAGAATAATTTAGCCACTCAAAAATCATTGCAGGTGAAGACATCTTTAGGTAAAGATGGCTCCTAAGTATTTCATGGAGGGGGAAAGTCAGTAATGTCATCCATGATAGGAATAGTATGATCTCAGGGTAAGAGAAAAGGAGGAATCCAATCCAAAATATATGGGGGTAGCTTCTTCGTATTGCAAGTGTGTTGTATCTCATTAGGCTCATCATCATCAGAATCTACAAGAGTAAATTAAAGATTAGGATTCATGCTGATGAACTCAAGAAAAGGACCACTATTGATTTTAAAAACTATAGGAATTTGATATTGAGGCTTAGAATTGGGAAGTTGGATGCTCCATGAGTTAGGATCAGCTTCATGTTTGTAACATTTTTTGTTATGTAAGAATTTTATATACTAACTAGCAGAAGAGGTGATGGCCCTCATTTAATAATTCCATAGATGACCAAGAAGAATGTTATAAGATCAAGGACCATAAGCTTGGTTATGATAGTCTTAGGTCCAATAGTCAATGGAAGATAGATACAACCAAGTGGCTTTTGATTAGTCTTGTCAAAGCCATGAAAAGTAAGATGGGTTTGTTTGAGATGATCTTTGTTATAAACAAGTTATTGAATGAGCCACAAGGATGCCACATTAATACCAGAGCCTTCATCAACTAATACTTTTCAAATAAGAGTGGTATTAATGGCTATTTTTATAAAGAGAGGTGGATCATCAATGTGAAAATGAATTTTTTCATTGATCATGTCCTCTTCAAGAAATTCAATGAAAATCTTAGAAGGACACATAGTCTCAATAGTATTCACATTAGTTGGTTGAGAATCAATAAAAGGTGGTTCTTCATCTATGGAATATGGATCTTCAATTTCTTGAAGTTTTTGCATAAGAAATTGATGATGATAAGGTGAAGTGAGAACTAAATCCATAAGAGGAATCTTACAAGGCATAGAGTTGAGTTCTTCAAGAAAATTCCAATGTGATTTAGAAGAACCAGCATGAGGTTTGAAAGGAAAATTGGATTTAGGAAGTAGAGATGTGGTGGGAGGATCAAAAGGAGTAAGTTATTCCTCATGTGATTTTGAATCATCTTGAGTGGTAGTGGTATCTTTAAGCAATTGTTATTATAACGATGGTTTCTTAGGTTTGGTACAAGATGTTTGTGAGCCAGTTTACAATGATAGTTGACTTTGGCAGCATTGACATATTGAGAGTTATTATAATATAGGTCATAATAGACATTGATGGAAAAACATCCTTGACATTTGATTGATTATTATTTTAAGAATATTTTGGATTATTAGAGGTAGAAGCTATAAATTTTTGTCATTTTTGAGATGAAACAACATACTCTTGATGATGAATTTTGATCATATCCTCATGGTTGAATGAATCACCAAGCATATAAGAAATGACACAGTGAGCCCTCTAAAAGATTCATGAGAATGCCCAATGTTGGCATGGAATTAGTAGAATAGATTGGGATCATACCACTTAGGATGAGCATTGAGATAAATGAAAGGTCTAGAGGGTGGTAAAATTGTTGAATTTATTGAATTGAAATAGGTATATGAGATGGTAAATGAAGATTACATTTGGAAACTCCAGGTTTGGTTTGGGAAGTATTACTAGTGATAGCATTATATGTTTGAAAATATCCTTTAATAATTTTATGATTGGGTTCGAATTGCTTCATAAAAAACTCTTGATGCTTAGCTTGGTCAAGAGATTCATTGAGAGTTTAAGAAGTAAAAGCTTGAACCTTATATTTAAGAGTGGGAGTAAGAGTGGTAATAAAGAGTTTGAATAAAGTATCATCAGGCATATTATGATCAGCTTTATGAGCTAAATATTTCCATCTTTTAATAAAATAATTCACCAATTCATTAGGATATTGTTTAGCATTTATGAAGTAACTAATAGAATTTTCAGGAAGGTCATTATGTTGAAACTCTTTAACCAAAGGATTAACCAAATACTCAAGTTTCCAAATAGAATGTTAAGGAAGTTGATTATACCTTTCTAATACATCATCAGTGAAAGTTTTGACTAATAGCTTAGTTGTGGAAAATGTATTAGTTTGGGTCCACTCTTTATAAAGGTTACCAAAAGATTTGAGGAATGAAGAAGGGTCTTTGGTCACATCATATTTGATAGTTAGATTTATGTTACGAATATCAATAGATAAAATGAAGGGAGCTAAAGGCTCATTTTGAATAGTTTTAAGCATCTTGTTATTCATTATGGGTTGAGGAATAACATAACCTAAGGCATCCCTAAGAGGTGGAGGAATATAATTAGGATTAGCTTGAGAATGAATAGTTGGAGGTTGATTAGCCACATTGATCAAGTGTTGGTGAAGTTGCATCATTTGGTTGGTATTAGAGTTTTGCATGATGTTCATTTGTTAAATGACTTGAGATAAGATTTGGGTTGTATCGGAAGGCGAGTTAGTGTTGGTTGGAGCACTCTCCAAATTAGTGTTATGGGGATGATTATTATAATGAGGGTTATTAGTGGGATATTAAAGAGATATGTATCAATCACTCCTACATTGGTTTGGAGATTTTGGGAAGTGTCTTAATAAGTATGGAAAGGATTAGATCCATCAACTTCATTTTGAGGTTTTATTTGCACCATGTTACAATTCATAGATGAAGGAGGAGAAGATGTGCCCCAAGAGTGATGGTTCTCTTAGGAAGAAAAGAGATAAAGGAATGAACATCCCATATAGTATCTAAATGGATTTAGGTTGTCCAAAAATATTTTTATAGGAGAACTCATTCTAACTAAATAGAGATGAATAAGATGCAAAACTAGAAAAATGGGAAATTAGATTGGAAAATAGGAAAAGCAAGAAATAGAACTAGGTCAACTAGATCAACTTAGTGTAGGAAACATGGATTGTAGACTATACTAGGTCAGCCAGGTTGATCTAGTGCAATGTACAAAATATATAAAAAGTATAAAGTCAACCAGGTTGACCTAGTATAGTGAAAAAGAAAGAGGAAAATATTGTTAACAAGTTTGGAAATAGAACAAGATAATTTGCAACTAATCTAAGAAAGTAAGTAAAAAAAGAAAACACTAAATCAATTGAATTGATGTTGACCAATTCAATTGATACACACAAATAAAAAATATTTCACTAACATTAGCTAATGTAAGATTTTGCATACATAATTGATCAAAGAGAAAGAAAACAACTTGAAAGTAAAGCTAGTTACTTGGTCAATGTAGAATGTTGATTAGATTATTAAGTATTATTTTAAGTTTAAAAGAAAAATGGCAATAAGTAAGGTACTAGATAACAATCTAAGGATAGTTTTAGGTAAGTTTAAGATGAAAAGGATTGTAGTGGTAATGATATAGGATTGATATTGAGTCATATCCCCTCACTTCACACACCACAGTGATAAGGGTGTCAGGTGTTTAGTCAAAATATACCATTAACCACGCTCTATACTTGATCAGAGTATCAAGCTGACTTCCCCCTTGGTGATGAAATACAAGTAGGTTGGCTTGGGTAGTCAAGTGTTTAAATGCTTATTGATGTTTATGTGGTTTGGATATGTGTGAAAAATAATATAAATAGTTCAACTAAGTGATTGATTGAAAATACCCTAATTAGATTATGTGATCTATTCTAAGCATGAAAACAACTAAAAAGAAAGATGTGATTAACATATACGGTTAACTATAACTTTGAAAGAAAGTATAATTGAGAAACTATACAGACAATCATACAGAACATGGTTGATAGGGATAAATCTATACTATGAAATAAAAGTATGAAAATGAACTAGGTCGGTCAAGTCGACCTAGTTATTTTAGGACACACAAAATACAAAACTAGGTCCACAAGGTCGACCTAGTTGACTGTGTAGGGGTAGTTTTAAAGACTATAAACTATGAAAGGAAAGTATAGAAATAGAAAGATATAGAGAAATGAAAAATCCCCTGATTGTTTTAGAGATAAATATAGAGAAGATTTCTGATAACCTTGGAGAAAATTATAAAAAACTTATAAACTGGGTTGAGTTGGTCAACTAAGTAATATAGAAACTTGCTAAAAATGTACTAGGTCAACTTGGTTGACCTAGTTTACTGAATAAGAAATCTAAAAACTAGAAAAAAACTTTCATTAGGTCAAGCTAGTCGATCTAGTTATCTGAATAAAAAAATTCAAGTTTTGAAACTTGTACTAAGTCAAGCTAGTCGAGCTAGTTACATGTTCCTACAAACCTGTGCACAGAGATAACTAACAAGGTTGATAGGATCAATCTATCATAGTAAAATTATGATAAAAATAATGATGAATAGGAATGAAATAAGTGAAATAAATCATGAAAGGGTTTTATTCACATTAGGTTCACCAGAATCTATACAATCAAAAATGCATCATGTCTATAAATCAATCCTAGATCAAATGGGATAGAGCACACCTACACTTCTGATTGGGGAGCATACAATTATTAAATGAGAGCATGACCAATGTGAGGATCCACTAGACTTGATTATGGGATCACTTGTCACAACACGTTATGTGAGATAGGGTTCCAAAGCCTATAATCTAACACAATCACATAAAAACCCTAAAAGAGTCCTATGATTTAATATTTCATTAATCTAATAATAAGAAAATTAAATCTAATCTAGTGCACACCAAAGCTTATGATACGCAAAGAAATCAAAACATGTATAAGGACTTAAAATAAAGTAAGTATGAGTAACACCCTAATACATTGAATATGAAGAGTAATATTATTTGAGCCAACACTTATTCTACTTCTATCTACTAAAAGAGAGGAGAACAGAGTTATAATATACTTAATTGAATGTGAACCTGTCATGACTCAATATCTTCCTTGGATAAAAGGGATTCACAAGAGGTTGTTTTTGTTTTTAATGATCACTTTTTTAGGTCAAAGAATTCAATACCTATCCATAAGACTATATTATCCAAAATAAGAAACCTAAGCTAAGTCTCCTCAAGTAGAATGGTAAAAGAGCAAATTGTGAAGAAGTGCGAGTGAATAATAACTCTTGATTGCATATTATAATAATGACCAAAATGACCTTGTACTTATAGTTATAACTTACCCTAAAATTATTTAAAAACATTAGTTGTGCTAGGTTGACCTAGTTGACCTAGCACATTTTTGGGTTAACTCACTAGGTCTATGTTAGGTCGACCTAGTATGCTAAACAGGTCAAAAGGGTACCAAGAAAGGAAATGAAGGATAGAAAGAGGAAAAATACTAGAATACTATGCAAGAGAGGAGAAATATCTTAGATAAAGGTTTTAGGAACTAGTTGGATTGGTAATAATATGGCAAAAAGGGACAATAATCCTATGAAGCACTAAAGGTTTGCCTACCCCTTTCTCGGTACACCCCTTAGGGTGTGCACTTAGAGATATTGAGTCTCGATGGGTTCCTACAATAATAAAAGTGTTAGTATTTGATAAAATTTGAAAATATTATGTTTATACAGCATGTAGGAGTTAGAGGTATAACTACAATTTTGGCCTTGCCATTTACTTTCCCCTTACCATTCTCTTTTGACTTTTATTTACCATTATCATTTTCCTTATAGGATTAATGGGTTGATGAACTATAATTATAAGAATAAGGGGCACTAATCTTATTCTTATTGAGAATATTATTTAGTTTCTTAATTTACTTCTTCAAACATTTTACTTCATCATGCTTTCCAAAGAAAAACCCACATTAGATCCTATCTTTCTTAGGCTTAACACTGAAATAAGAGGTCTCATTATTTGATTTAGAAGTGGGAGGATTTACATTCTTATCTTGATCATTTTTATTATTTTTATTTTTATATTGTTTAAATCCTTCTCTTTTTTATAAAAAATTCCATGAGATTATGAAGACTTCATTGTGCCCATCTATATCAACTTATATTGCTTTCAAATCAAGTTGTTGATAAAGGTATTTAAATAAGGCATCTTCCATGTGGATCAAATATCACTTTTTGTGGCATGGAAAGTGGACACAAACAAATAATAGTTTATACCCACTTTTGAGAGTATAGACATAATAAGGAGATAATCTTCCTTATATATTCCATAGTTTTTAAACCATAATATTAGAGATTTGAACTTGGTGAAGAAATCTTGTAGGGTGTCAAAATCACTTGGGCTCAAATTTATGAGCCCATTTTCTAGCTTATAACTTCTCATCACATCCCTATTCCCAAAGATATTTTCCAATGAGGTCCATAATTAATTAGGTAATGTAGTAGATTCTATGTGAAAGATTAAATGAGGACAACCAAAAAGACATAGATTTCATGTTAGTATAGATGTTAGGCAGAACTGAGAATGCATCTTGAGTGATTAGTGCATAATTACAAAGAACTAGAGGGACATCATGCTCAAATAATATTGCATCCAAAGGAGTATAATAGTTGGTTTGTAAGGAGATATAGTGGGCCTAATAATACCACTAATGTATATATCATGAAAATATATGCATGTTTGAAAACTCTTGCTCACTAAAACTTTGGGCATAAATAGTGGATAAATTTTTTGAATCAACTTCCCCAAAAAAATCTTAAGGATCCTTAAAGGAAAAGGTTGAAATAAAATTGAATCAACTTTCCAAAAAATCATAAGGCCTCTTAGAGTAAAAGATAAGCAATTTTGGGTTGGAAGTGACCAAGGACTTAAATCCCATATGACTAGGGGTTAAGGGATAGGATGGGTGCTCCCCCTCCCATTTTTATTGATTTTATTAATTTGGAAGTGACATCACCCCAAAATTTCCTTTATTTTTCAAATGATGAGTGTCACAATTCACATGATTAAATTTGACATCCCCATGGTTGTCGCTAACTTTTTAAGTTCTCCTATAATCATCAAAAAATTTAGGTAGAGTTACACTCAACTCTTGTAGTCAAAGTTTTTACCCCCTCCTATAGTAAATACTAGATAATGCACAATCAACCAAAATTTTTTATGTTGAGATTATGGATAGTAGATGCATTTAAAAGTCCAATATCAGACTTTTAGACTATGCATGTAATCAAAATTATTGGCATGTCAGATGTCAATAATTACAAGTACAGTCAAAAGCACTAATGTCAAAGTTTAGAATACATATGTAGTCAGAAGTCTAAAAATTTTAGAATTAAATACTACATATGCAACTAAGAGGTTTGATGTTGGGGATGAGGAATTCTTCTATAGGTAATCATTCTAGTAGGTACAAGGAGG
Organism: Torreya grandis; assembly: GCA_037957365.1. NCBI lineage: Eukaryota > Viridiplantae > Streptophyta > Pinopsida > Cupressales > Taxaceae > Torreya > Torreya grandis. The sequence goes on along the minus strand of JARHVA010000328.1, from coordinate 5,312,558 downwards.
TGTGAGATTTCTACCAAGTCATGAAAACACCAAAAATGGTATGACTTTATAAAAAACTCTAAAGAACCTACCAAGGGTATATAAAAACCTGGAAAAGGATTTTCCCTTAGAGAATTAAATTGTAGGTGTTTGTGTGAAATCACTAAAATCCCTCAAAACCCTCTAAAATGGCTAAAATCCATTATTACAAAACTAAGTCATGTTTACAGTCAATCATAAGGTTTTGACACCTTTCAAATCTGATAGTATTATTTATTTTTTGATTTGAGACTCAAGTTATATAGTTTACATGGATTTTCATAAAATCCCACTAAACCTTTGAAAATGATGTAAAATCAAGAAATCCAATAAGAATGCATGCAATAAAGATCTCACTAAGGATTTTAGAAATGGAAAAACTGCCATTAGATAAGCACTGATACCATGTTAGATTAATCCAAGATCTCTGAACATATAGGATTGTAAAAAAATCCTAGGAGTGGGTGAGAGCAAAATTTCCACACTATAAGTTGCATCAAAAGCTTTATTCATCTATTAGCCAAAAAATACAAAAGAGGTACATTATATAGTGAGAAATTAGGTCACCAAAGAGGCAAGAAATCAACTCACTATTAGAAAATATATTAAGTGTATTTTTCCCTAATCACCTTAACAACCCTAATCAAGATGACTAATAACCATGTAGGTAAAATAACAAGTGGAAAAAATCCTACACCATTATTCCCATTCCTTTAAATTAGTTTTGAAATTAAGATAATTTTCCAATTGTTGAATTAGGATATCTAGTAACTATTTCATTAGTTTTTCAAGTAGTTCATGTTATTTTTCTATGCTTCGACTTTTTTTAATTGAAATTTTACTAGGATAGCCACACTAAATGAATTGAAATATCCTATAATCATTGCATTTATTGTCAAATAATTCAAATTTTCTACATAAGTGTATCTACATCCATCAAATACATGATTGAATGGTGGAAATATGATATTTACTTGTGTTTTGTGAATAGGAAATATTCTTAGAGTAATGGCCTATTATACATTAATAACTTTAGTATATATTGATCTCAATGTAATGTCATATGAATGATGTATATTTTCAAAAAGAATACATCCTTCTTTATATTAACACATTTCTAACTTGAGATTACATTAGAGGGTTTCTACCTTGCATAATATTTATAATTTTATAAAAAATGGCATGCACATATATCCAAACATAATATAAATTTTATATTTAGTAATATGTAATGGTTTTAATTTTTTTAAATAGATATGTAAAATATTTTTTATAAAATAAATAAGGAATGTAAACTATTACAATATGTGGTAGTATATAATAATTGAGACATTATCCTTGGAGCCAGAGTAATTTCCCTCCATGTATAGCATTTGAACCCATAGATCCTTTTAATTTAATAGGTACAACTATAATATACTAAAAAAGTTAGATTCTTAATGGTATGCCATATTTTTAATGGCATTTCATTAGGATATTATAATCCTAATGGCATGTCATGTTTTCACTAATGTTTCATTAGGGTATGTTATTATTGCATTAGAATATCATGCAATAATTGAATAAAGGCATGATATTATTAGATTAAAATATCCATGAAATTTATAATAATATATAGGGGAATGAATCCATACACCCTTACATGTTTTTTGATACTTACCCTAACCTTCGACTAATATATATATCGACAATATCATAAAAATTTATCAAGATGGAAATACAAAACCTCACAATTATTGATAACATAAATATAAATCCTTAATCTTCTTATTATCAATATGGGTTTTTAAAATTCCTATAAACTTTATTATGGTGGTTAGCTTACTAGATCTAACCTCTCTATCTTCAATTTATATATATATATATATATATATATATATATATATATATATATACACACACACACCTTCAACATCATCTATAATTTAAAATATTTTTAAAATAAAATGAAATGATAATCGTACATGAAAATAAATCTTAAATATAAAATATTAATTATTTGAATATAATTTTTATAACCTAAAATTTTTATAAAAAAAAAAACTTAAATAAAAACAAACCAAAAAATTATGTGTGCATATCAACCAATTATTTTATTCCATGATTTTCTCAAAAAACTTAATGTGTTTTAGAAGATTTGATAGGAAGGAATTTGATAGGGTAGGATTTTTTTTATGGAACTTCTTGAAGTAAAAATAATGCCAACCTTTCTATAGCCATTATTTGCACAACTTGTAATTTTGGCATTTAATGCATTAACATATGAATGTTGTATTTTTTTAATAAATTCATGTCTTATATATGTTATCTAATTTTTAAACTAAGATTAAAATAAATGGTTTTTACTTACACCCTTATAAATATGTATGAAAAATGTGGCACTATAAGGAACAAGAGATTTTTAATAAAATGACTCAAATAAATGTGGTGAATGTTAATATTTTTAGATGTTTTTAAATTTGTTTAATTACATAGAATCAATTTTTTTAAAATAAAGATGTGTGTTGTGTGTGTTAATGTTTGTATATGTATGCATGTGTGTGTGTTTTAATGTTTGTATATGTATACATGTATGCACATGTGTGTATTTCATAAATTATTTCAAAAAAATAATATAATATTTAGTGAGAAGTGTCTATGATAAAAACTATAAAAAAAAGCCAAAATTTAGATAGTTAATTCAAAAGGTCGATAGTAAATGTTGATGTTCCCTAATATTTTAAAATTTTAATGGCCACAGTCAATATGTTTTTGACATGAAAGTATAAAAAAGGTGTGAGACTCCAGATTAAAACCTCTTAGTTTTTCATATAACCTCTTGAGGAGTTGATCCTAGTGAGATTAATAAGCTAACCCAAATGCAATATTAGTTGAGAAATGTGACATAGAGAATGCACATGAGTTTCTTGAAAAAATAATAAAATGATTATATAAAATCATAATTCAATGAGTGAGTTGAACCTAATGTAATCTTAGTTAAAAAATGTGTTAGGATAGAGACCATATTTGAATTGTATGAAAAAATAATGAGATTATTACATAATATCTTAATGTAATGAGTGAGTTAAACATGTTGTAATCTTAATTGAAAATTTTGATAGGATAGTATCTGCACATGGATTGTTTGACAAACTAATGCAACAATTAAAGGATATCCTATTGCAATTATTGAGTTTAATCTAAGGCAATCTAAGTTAAAAAATTTGATAACATAAATATTGAAGGTTTTTTTCTTGAAAAAAATAATGCAATCATTATATGATATCCTAATATCATGAGTGATTTTAACCCTAATGAAATGATTTTTTTTACTCTAATTCAAAAGAGGATTTGGTCCTAATGCAATGAGTAATTTTTTCATAATTAAACCTCATGTATAAATTATGAAAATATAAAATAACCATATCAATTTTTTGAAAGTTTAATGAAATAATTATAAGATATGTAAAGTTATCCCTAACAAATCTTTAAAAATCTAATACAATGATTATAGGATATGTAAAATAAGCTCTTAAAAATATAATTCAATGATTATAAGATGTATTAAATGTACCATTAAAAACTTTTGAAAATATAATGAAAGGATTATAAATTATGAAAAATGTGCCATAATAAATATTTGAAAAACTTGTACAATGATTTAAAGATATGCAAAATGTCAAGTAATAGAGATAATTCCCAAAATAATAACTTGCAAACCCTTTTTATGTTATGCTTCTCCAACTAGGCATATTTCTTATAAAACTAGATTCGTTAAGTTCTTTTCCAATATTTAAGAATATTTAATTTGAACTAGACTTATTGATTAATAATTTAAGATGGTTTTTATTTTTCTAGATTTTTTATTTAGATTAAGGATTTAATCTAATAGACAACACATCAAATATTAGTGATTAATGTGTTATAATAAATCTAAATTCCTATATATTAAATTAATAATGATTTACAAAAATATTAAATAAATATTTATTTCAAGATAATAATATATTTTTTTGAAAATAAATCAATCTTTGTGGAGGAGATATTGTTTATCTCCTCTGAATTATAATATGGAAAATCATTTTCTTATATTTAAAGAACATTAATAATAGTAATGTTATTTAAATTTATACAATGCTAATAACATTTACACATCATGCATATAGGTATCAAAATATTAATTTTATTTAAAGATAAAAATGTTTTAAAATATAAAGAAATGTGAATAGGACAAATTTTAAGTATAAATGGTCTACTAGAAAAAAAAAATGTTAATAATAGTTAGTCATGTTAGACCACCTTATTGAGTTCAATTTTTTTGGTATCTGTCTTTTATGATTTTATATTATAATACCTTTATATAAATATTATCTTTCCAAATATTATTATAGTATCTTAAATTGATGTAGTGAATCTTTTTGAACTCCAAAAAAATGCCTTAAATGTTTTTGAAATTATTCAAAAAATTATAACTTTCCAAAAATAAATCATTACTCTTATATAATACTTCTAAGTTATTATTTGAATCATTCATTCCCACTTGAGAATTAATTATCCCCATTGTGTCTGGAAGTATTTAACTAATTTTGAGAATTTTAATTAAATTTGACTTTTGGTTAGTCACTTTTTAAGTGTTAAAATTTCCTTATTTTAATCACTTGATATAAGGGATTTTTATGATATCAAGTATATTGTACCACTATATTTATAACCCAATTAATATTGAATATATTTTAATGTTCAAAGTTTAAATATATGACATAAAAGTGTTCAAAAATATTTAAAGTTTCCATAAGATATGGGAAATATAGCTAGAGTAGTTCCACATTAAACACTGGATGTAACATAAGATGGGATGAAAAGTTTAGTTTAAAGTAATAAGTTAATTTTTACTTGATGATTATCTACGTCTTACATAATAGAGACCTACATTATATTTTTATCCATTTCAATTTTTATTTCTAAAAATAAACCTATGCCTTATCATTAACTTGGAACATGTGAATGACTCAATGCTATTCATGGCATTGATTATACTTTTGGATAGGTTTCTATAAAATTTCATGCATCTAATTTTGAATTGATAGGTTTCATTTAATAAATTTGGTGGCCTTGTAAGATCATTTTTGTCATGGTTATATCATTATACTAATACAATAGGATATTCCACATTAATGGGGGCTAACATGTGCAACTCAAGAAAATTTTGAAATTGATTTTGATGTGTGAAGCCATGGGGACATAAAATATAATTCCATGAAAATGGATGTTTTAATTTATACATAGGAATTATATGCATCATACTAGGTTAGATACATATGTTTCCTCATTTTTTTGGATGAAAATATGTGGACTTGGTTAGATTGATATCTATCATGGATTGTAATGTAGATAAGAAAATGTTAATTTTTTAAATCCCTATTTAATACCATGGTCTTTGGTAAACTAGACTAAACCAAATACTATTAAATTAGAGCTTTATTATGTCTATATTAGATCCCATTTAGACAAGGACAAAACTCTATTATCTTAAAAAACTTATCAACCACAACAAATACACAATCATGACCATGCATATTCATGGAAAATAAAGTTTTTTTAGTGGTAAATTTTCATTAATTTATGAATATTCCATTTTTCAAAGTCAGCATTTTGTAGTTTTTATGGAGTGGTCAACAGGGTGAGATCGCCTAAATTTTCAAGGTCAAAGTTAATTTTGAGGAGAGGTTCACCTATATTTGAATATAAATTTTCACATATAAATGTAATTTGTCAATAATTCAAAAGACAATCTAAAAGAATTTGTAATATACCATTGGGTAACTTTAGGAATTTTTTTGATGGTTTGTATTTTATGTCTAAAGAGGGATTTAAGAATCAATAGTTTCTATCAAGGTATGCAACAATTTTCTAACTATATAATTTATTAGTATTTATTAACTATAATTTCCTTTACTACTCTTTAAGTGTAATCATGGCAATTAAACATAATGGCATCCAATGATAGCCTGCAGGCACCTAATGGCATCTTGTGAGTGTGGGCACATGATGGTAACCTGTGGGTACTTGACTATCGTTTGTTGGTTCTCAATGATAGGTTATACGATACTGACAAGAATTTATGGGCGGATTATTGTAGGCTATGGGTGGATGATGTTAGGCTACATGCAGATGATAGTAGCCTACCTATGGATGGATGATGATATCGAATGGATATATGCTATTAGATTGTGGGTAGATGTTGGTAGCTTACAGGAAAAAGTTGATAGCCTATGAGTAGAGGTATGCACCTTATGGGATAATGATAATATCCCATGGGTAGATGCTAGTAGCCTATGGGTAGACTCTGGCATCCTATGGGTAAATTCCTTTAGGCTATCAACATCTACCCATAAGTTGTAAGCATCTACCCATAGACTATCATTGTCTTCCTGCAAGCTGTAAGCCTCTACCTGTAGGCTATCTACATCCTCTCAGAGGCTACTAGGATCTACTCATAAGATATAAACATCCACTTTTAGTTTGTATTCAAGCACTCAGTTTATTTTTAGGTACCAGTACACTACAATTGGATGTCGATAGGCCTTATGCAATTTTCCATGTGGCATCACATGATTTGCCTGTAAATTGATACATCTTCCAAAATGATTCACCACCATTGTGAATATGATTTTCCTTGAGACATCCATGAATTTTTTTATATGGCCCACTAAAATTAACCCTAATGGAAAATCTTTGCATGAAATCCATGGAGATTAAATTTCTAAGTAGATAAGGAATTTGTAGAGATGTGTAGAGGCCTTGTTATTTATTGGTTGGATTTTATATTACACGTGTTGTATAATATTTAATATAACTATTTATTTCATGACCAAATGTTCACCTAATAAAATTATTTATGGATTACTGCCACCTTTTCCACCCTAAAGTGTCTTAAAACATGACTATAAAAACCTCAAAAAAAACCTCTCTCTATTATAAAAAAATTTGTCCTTAGTGACACATAATATCTTCTAGTATATGGTATTATTAAGCTTGTCATCATATATTTAGTGCTTTATATATGGTGTAAAAATTAATAACACTACCATACAACATAGACCATTTAGAAGTCTCGTGTCCATATTAATCTAGGTTTGTGTTTTACCTTATTTTTTATCAATATCTTAAACAAGCATAAAACTATGAATACTCATATTGTATAAAATATAACCAAATTACACATATTATAATGTAAAATCATATGTTTAATTACATTTTATTATTTTAAAAAACAACTATGAATACCAAAGTACTTAGATTTATATTATTTTATTTGGCTCTGAGACTGTGTACATGGTACCAAAGAATAAAACTAGATCTAGATTTTCTTAGATCTAAAAAATAGAATGTCTAAACCTACCTATATGAATCTAGTATTATGTGGATGAATATAAATCATTTGACCTATATGAGGCATGCCACTATAATATGTGTCAAAATATTTTAGCATGTAACACTGTGACTACTTCTAAACCATTATTTTATGCAATATCAAAGGATTATTTTTGTGCCCACATATACAATTCAATCTCCTTCACTTTAGATCCATATATGCACATTTGACATTATTCTGACCTATAAACTTGAAAAAAACATATGGATTGAGATGACCCCAAACACTCCCTACTAAGTGGATGATCCGTGTCTACATTTCTAATGCTCTAAAAGGGATAAATCCACAAATATGTATCCTAGTTAGGTGTATGTGTGAAATAATGATCCTCTAGTGTGGATGAAACATATAACTTGGCTTGAGTAATTTATGAATTAATATTTTTGAATTGGCTAAGTCCAACTCCTTTGAGGGGTTTATATTTTTGAATCTTTAGAGTCATTCTTATCAATGTGTAGATATACTCATTTTGTCCTTGTAAGTGTTAAATAGATTATTTCTAGATGGTAATTGGCTTAGACCTAGTGTGTATAAATATTTGACTCTTTATGTAGCTTGTTCTACCATAGATATTCAAAACATACAAGACAATCCATAAGTAAGATTCGAATTTAGGAAAATGTCCATTAAAAGGTGCACAAATGGATCCAATATGAGTGGATAGAATTGGTAGTTGGAATTGTCTTACTGTAAATAAACTTTCTAAGAAACATGAAACATTTATCTAATGACCAAGAGTCATTTTTATTTAATTAATAAAAATATTAAGCATAAACTATGGAATTATTATAGGTGAGTGATATTATATTGGGAAGGCCAAACTCACAGATAGGTGAATGGATAGGATGGATTGTGGGAAAGATTCATGTATGTATGCACAAGTCATGCATGGTAAATATAGGTCAATATTAAAATTATCAAGTTTATAATACCATAATTATATGTATATAAATTCACCCTTTTATTATAGTATTGAAAATTCTAGAGTAAATAAAATATGTACCTTACTATGTAACCACACTTTTTATTTAGGGATAAAACTCCAAGTTTACATCTTACTCCATAAAAACATGTAATGAAATATTCAAAAATAAATGTCCATATCTTATATACTATTTGAAGTAAATTATATAAATGAAACATTTTAATTTTTAAGATCAAGGAATCAATATGTATACATGTGATTATTTCAACTTTATCACTTTATTAATTATTTCTCTTGTTGGGCTTGTCATCATATGAATCTCCATGAGTGCACATCTTAAAGGGTACACTAGGAAAGGGGTGGGATTGAATCATGGTACTTTATGAGAGATGTTTTCATATTTTTATTTCATAGATTCATTACTAGTATTTTAACCTCTTATAAGTCTCCTTCCACATTATATCTCTATCTACTTTCCACCCATATTTTCTATCTTCCCTATATTCTAATGTATTAGCTAGGCTAATAAATTGTGTTTCATAGTTGTATTTAATGTATTGTATCATCTTCGATGATATAATTATGAGTATATCTTACATAATATGTATTATATTACCCTAAATGATATAATACTATGTCATCCAACATCTTCCACATGTATCAGCCTAGATCATACCATCAACTTATAATTTAAGATTAGTTTTGAGTATTAAATCCATATTTATAGGGATAATATTTACTTTTAAAATATATGTCATATATTCATATAATATTCTTAATTTATCATTTATACTTTTAATTAATATTTGGAGGAGTTATAGGTGTATAATCTTATCTTGGAGGTCTAATCTTGTATGGTCTTTGAAGTTCAATAAAATAATTGAAATTGAGAAGGTATAGTTGGTCTTTGGAGTCCCAAAATAAGGATACTTAGGTCTCCACATTTCCATTTTAATTCTTAAACCTACAACATCACTTGAATTTTTATAATTGAGTCAAAGGGGGAGACTAAATCATCGATAGGTCCACCCAAAGGTTTCTCTACCCTAATATCTTTCCTTTATTTATTTAATAGATTATATATTGCTTTTTTTATTTCTATTTTGAATGTTTGTGTTCATCATTTTTTATGATATTCATTATATAAAATAATTTGGTATAAATATAGGGTTACTTGAGCTTTCCATTTATCATGTTAGATTGCATAGGTCACCCACTAGTTAACCATTATACCAATCACCCTCTTATTAGTTTAGTGTTTATGGCTATCTTGAATTAGGTTACCCTTGTTTGTTATTTCCTTACATGTTTTATTCTTATTATATCATTGATACCCCCATTAACAATAATTATTAAAATTACTTATCTACATTGATCCTTTGTGAGATCTATACCCCATGTCATAGGCTTAGCCTTTGTAACACTTTCATCTTTAAATTTGAATATATATTAACCTATGATAGATCTATGATTATTCTAATGATGTACCCAAATATCCAAGTATACATAATATCTATTGTTATAACCTTATTATAGTCCTAATTTATTGATAAAAAGAGTATAGTTATAAGATATTTTAGCATGTGCAAACAAAATAAAATTATAATTAAAAAAACCATGATACCCTTTCAGAATTATAGACTATGGTGATAATTCCCCAAGGCAAGTTCCATTATGTAAAACATGGATCTGGTATATTAATGCCCATCCCTCATGAATATGGATAATTTATTAGTGGTTGAGTGTTGTATAACCTCAAATCCACTATTCATTTAATATATCTTGAACCTATAATAAGTTAAATATGATAAAGGTGTAACCCCATACTATATTTTTATGTAAAGGTGGAACCCATACTAGGTTCATATGTAAATTTTATTAGACTAAATAAAATACTATAGAAATATTTTAGATCATAATTATACATGTAGTACCTTAATTACCACATTAAAATATAAAAGTGCATGCATGAATATAATCCTTTCCCCATAGTTTAATTCAACTATCTTAATATAATATAGAATGCCATATATATATATATATATATATATATATATCAATATCACAATACCCCCAATCTAATAGCCTATCATTCATGTACCTATAAAATTTATACATATGCATTGATATTCCCCTAAGTATATCTAAATTTGTATATATCTATCTCAAAACTTGAACTAATATGATAATCTAACCCAATTTGAACCCTTTTAATCATGTAATCTATTCCAAAATATGAAAATATATGTATATAGGATTGAATATCTCTGAAAAAATCCCACTAGTATAACCCCATTTTTAGGTGAGGGATGTAACCTAAAAATTAGTCATTTCAAAATAAAATATTTATACACATGATATTATATAAAAAATACAAGTGTGAAATTCATGTGCTTACTATAGGAGAATATGTTATCATAGTATATCATTAAATAATATATGAAACATGTATCTTAAGACATAAAAGTATCATGTTAAGATAGATATACAAATTATGCATGCATTAGTAATCATCACATATATACACACTAAATAACAATATGTGTTGGAGGATGCATGATATATATCATGGCACTGTAAATAAGTATAAATATATGCGATATGGATCACAAAACCATAAGCTCAACAGACAATCTCATATTTATCCACATATATGCATATAATGTCATATCCACAACATATACAAAATTATTACTCAATTTGATGAAAAATAAGAGTTTCACCTTGTATACTTAATGAAAATTCAATGTCACACACAACAAGAGGAACACACATAAACAATCAATGTCTTATAATGAAGAATCAATGTCACAAAGGAAACATCTGCATATATTAATTTATCAATGTCAGTGATGCATACAATGTAATGCATATTAAAGGATCACACTATGTAAAAGATAAGAATGGTCGCACATGAAGCCTTACAATATAACACACAATGATCACACAATGTAACAAACAACATCAACAAACATAAATAGAAAAAGAAAAGGCTAGTCTACACTATCAATGTGTGTAATCATCGTAATAGTAAAGTATAATATCCATATAGAAATCTAAGTAGTATAAAAAAGATAAATACATGTATAATAAATATAGGGTAGATTAATATGATCAATGGAATGGTCATTGAAATATGTAACCTAATTAGAGGTAAAAAAGAAATGTCCCTAATGTAGGCACGACCTAATGTAGGAAAGGTAACCAAATAGGTGTACATGACTGTCCCACATATAAAATTATATGTCATATTAAACATGTATGTCCTTCACTCACTCATGTATACTATAAAATTTATGTGTTTAAAGATATATAACCTACCATAATGTGATAAAAAAAACATAGATGAAAAGTGTATACTAACAATAGATATCATGCATACATTTTTGTTTTTGTTTTTGTTTTTAGGATTTTTTTGTATTTTTATAATATTTTTATTATATCCTTGCTAACCAATTACCCCATAAATGGTATTCTCACATATATCATAGGTCCTTAAACCACTATTGATGTCTATAATCTATTGAGTTATGTATTGTGTCATCATTTGAAACAATACACCCTTGAATTGTATAAAGAATTTGATCTTCTTATTTTCACTACAATAATAACCATTTGTTTAATTTTCACCAGTATGAGCATTAGTCATATAAACACCATTATTAACCGCACAAGTAGGATTATTTTTATCCATTTTTTGTCTGCTTTCTAGTATCATGTATACCAGTTGCCTTCGTAGAAGAAATGGATATAATTACTTGAATACTAGTTACAGAAATGATTCCCACTTTATTTTCTCTCTGAAAATGATTACTCTCCTAAAATTGAAATACCATAAATTAATGATCAAATGTATTGTATCTGTGGTTCTTACTGAGTGTTGCCCTCATTTCCATTAATTATGACCTTCTTAATAAAAAAATATAGTGATGAAACTTAAGATCAATGTTGAATAGAAAATTACATGATTTTGAACAAAGAGTTATAAGTAATGTAATGGATTCAATGTATACCTTGGTTGAATTATCCTTATCCAAGTGCTTGAGGTCAAATTCTTAAAAGTGTTGTGCTACATACATTGATTTCATAAGTACTAGTAATTTTGACATTGCTACGTTGCTTTCCATTTATATGATGGGTTTATTATTTCATATATATCATGAGTTGGTTATAACAAATTGAGATATTCAATTCATTATCATTAATTTAATATTTCTATAAAAAAATAATAAATTAATTAATTGAATAATTAAACAATCCCTGATCTTATATAAGAAAATTTCTTCATAACCTTTCTTTAATTCTCATCTATCATACATTATTATAAATAATTTTGAGCTTTTAATTGTTAATTACATTCATTATATGAGAAACTCCATGTTACGAATTCAATCTACATGCTACTAAAATTACTTAGAGCATCAATGTGATTGTTAAACCAATGTTATAATGAAGGAATTATATTAATTATTAAAAGATAATAATGTTTTTTCTATTTAAAGATTGTGCTTACTACCACACTAAAACATAATTTTTGTATGCATCACATTTTCCAAGTGCCATCCCTCAAATGCTAGCCATTTATTACACATTTTATTTTGGAGGAGTAGCATTATAAATTGTATTTCTATCCATTAAATTGATATGTCCTTTCACATTAAGTTGTGGGTGTGGGGGGTGTGAGAGAATTATTTTTACACATAATGATTCTAAAAAATGGAAACCTAATCATTATCTAGATATTATCATTCGGATAAACTCATGTTGCTTCCAAGATCTACTCAATTGGATTCTAAATATATTGTTATATTGGTAAGAAAATCATTATCATGGTCATGTCATAAGCATTTGGAAAAAAAAATATTCTAACACTTTCCAAATCTTACTTTAAGTTATTACTATCTGGTGCCTAGATTTTTTATTTATAAGTTTTTAATTGTTATAAGTAGTTGGAGTTGTAGTCAAAATGTGTTGTGGGGAGGTGATGTGTAAATAATATAGTTTATTAAATAAACATTTTTTAAAAAAAATTAATTAATTTTGGCTTTATTTAGAAATATATAATGGATGATGTTCTTTGAGAAATTTAAAGGATACAATGAAAATATTACATATTATATATTTATATATATATATATATATATATATATATATATATATATATATATATATATATATATATATATATATATAAAATAATGATAATGTTATGATTAAAAGTCTATAATTTATTTTTATAGAATTTTTTTGACATAAGTAACTAAACTCTCTATGATAAGAGAATGTTGGCCCTATATACATGTTATTATAGATGTTAGAAAATAGTAATGTGAAGTAGGGTAGCTGCTTACATTTTATATAGAAGGGACAAAAACACTTTCACTTTTATAAGTATAAAGATATAAGTTTTACTTTTGTCATGAAATATATTTCATGTGAAGGTACACAATATTCACTATACACTATACATCTCAAACTTCTAACTCATTTGAAGCATAATGTCAACATCAACTTCAAAAATTATTCTCTTAACTTTTTAAAAATAATAGTATTAAAATACATAAAAAGAATACAAAGATCATTATCACATAAAATATTGATACATTTAATACTTAATAACAATCATATTTAAATGCTTGTGTTTCATTACAATACCGCCCCAACATATTAAGCTTATAGAAACTAGTTATGCCAAAAATAAATGGTCATGTATGCATCTTCAAAACTTAGAACTAAGATTTTATATTTCTGAGATAGATGGATAATTCACATCTATTTTAAAAGATAAATAACTTAACTTTGTTTTTAACTTTAAGGTTCCAAATATAAAATCAAGTATATGAATGTTTTAAATAAAAATAATATTAAGTAGATTGGATTGATATTTATAATACCACTTTTATTATGAGATGTTTCACACCATAGTGGTTGTATAAAATATTCTCATAACCACATATTGGCTATTTTTTATTTTTATTAAGAATGACCTAATAACTTGTATCAATTGGCTATTTCATTATATATCCATAGTTGTAACCACCCATTCACTAGTTGTAAGTGGTTAATAATTTTTTACACATTACACTATAGGTGCATTAAACATAATGATTCATTCCTACTTAAATCCAAAATATTAAAGATCATTTTAAAACTTAATTATGTTTCAAATTACATGATGACTTATTCATTTCATTGGACCATGATTTACATGTTTAATCCTTCCACATAACTATAAATTTATATATCCACCAATACCTTCACTTTATATCATTTTTTATTATCTAAATTTTGTTGTGGATTTATATTTATAACCATTATATCTTATATAAAATTAAAACTTTCTCTTTTTAATTGATAACTTATAAATGTAGAGGGATTTCATTATATTTTATCATTCATATTCAATATCTAAATTATAATCAATTATAGTAGAGTTGTAATCAAAGTAACAGTAATTCTTTTATTTTTATGGATCAATTTTATCATTTATAGAAAGTTAGATTAATTAATAATGTCTTAGTTAATTAGGACATTCAAGATCCAATCCAATTTAGGTAGGGCCCATTTATGAGGATTTGCATTGAAGTCTATCATCCTTTGTTTATTTATTTTGTGAGTGAGTATTTGATTTTTGGATTAGCTACTACATGAATGTTGATGTTTCTGAGTTTACAATTTTATTTTCTTCTTATCATATCAATTAAATAACTATTTTTCATATTTTTTCAGTCCAATTTTTATGTAGAAACTTCCAAAACATAGAGTAGCATTTACTTTACAATAATTTGATTTAGTAATTAGACTACAACGTTCTATTTCTTATCAAACAAATGTGATTTATTTTTAATGAAAATTTTGGTGTTTTAAATTTTAAAATTATTACAATAATTCATTCCCTATGCAAAAATTAGAATATATATTAGAATCTTAGTCAATCAAAAAGATCTAGTGATGCACATACATTGTAAATGCCTTGTCAAAGATTACATTCCTTGATTGACATAAGTAAATGTATTCACTCACAAGAAGATCCAAACATCATATATTGAAAATAATAACACACATGATATATATCATTATGTGAAGAATATGATATCACATAGTATAATCAATCATGTAACCATACATAACATATATATCCATCGATAAAAAAAAAATGATCAAAAAATAATCAAGCACATAGACACATGATCCGAGCAACAATTTGGGTGACCATTCGGGTGACAGTTAATTCCCCAAGGTGACCATTCATGGATAGTTAATTCCTCAAATTTTGTATTGTTTTCATTTTGTGTTATCGGTGACAGTTATTTCCTCGAGCCATTATGTCCTCAAGTATTCCCTCGAGACATTATGTCCTCAAGCATTGTATTATTTTAATGTTAGGACGTATGTCCTCGAGCGTTGTATTGTTTTAATGCTGGGACATTAAATCGTCACCCATTAATTCCTCAACCCATTCAATCTCTTGATGTTTTTTTCAAAAATATGTATAAATGCATTGTAACCTGAAATGGGAAGGCAGACATCTCTTCTCGGAGATAAGCTGATATTTGTATTGTGATTGTTAAGTAATTACGATGTCTCTTCTCATAGAATTCATTGTTATTATGTTATTTTTGTGCTATTGAAATATTCACCAACCAAAGCTTCTGAGTTCTGGATCAGTGGTATCAGAGCAGTTTGTATTGAGAGTGTATGATCCTAAGGATGAGGTCAGGATATAGGAAACTTGGGTGGGAAGCGATAGAGCTTCCAAACATTCCACCTGTGCATCCCAAATGATTTTAAATGGTGGACGACACTGAGACATCCAATCCTTTCAAGGAAATGGTGAATGAAGCCCTCCAGAGGCAACAAGCGTAGATGCTCCAATAATTTGCTCAAATTATTCAAACACTTCCAATGGGAAATTCTGGCTCCACAGCTACACATCTGGCTCCTCATCGAGGGAACTTCCTTTCAGTGCCCCAACACCCTTCAAGGTTCAGGTAAATTTTGATATTCCCATGTTTGAAGGCAAAATCAATGCTGATGTAGTGGAAAATTGGTTGGATCAACTGTCTTCCTACTTCTTAGTAAATAAGTTCACTGATGGAGAAAATATCACTTTTGCTCTTTTGAAATCATCCTTGCCCATGAAAAACTAGTGGGAAGTGTATCAAAAAAGGTTCAGTATGGATATCATTAGCCTTGGGGTGGAACCTACCAGGGATGATTTTATGGAAGCAGTAAAAGAAGAATACTATCCCATTAGATCATATGATGATCTATACATATAGTGGGAACAACTTTGCCAAGATAAGGACCAATCTGTTCAAGATTACATAGACACTTTTCATTCTTTGTCTGCAAGACTAGGCATTCAAGAAAGTGAGAAACATAAAACTCTCAAATATCATGGTGGACTACAATGGTACATATGGGGGGAAATGGAACTCTTTAATTTAGAAACCCTCGGCGAGGCATATAAATTTGTAGTGAAGATTGAATAGAAGCATGGTAGGAAGAATACGAAGAGTCAACCTTTAAAATGGAAAAGTAACAAGGAAGGTCAAACACGAGGCCAAAATTGGAAGCAAAAGGAGTTTTAAGATAAGAAATCCCAGAAGGGGAAGGCTAGAAAATGGTGTGATTACCACAAAATTGGAATTCACTCTAGAGAAGAATGCCGAGCCATCAAGTCACTGCTCTCTGAGTCACAATACTTGATGTCTACTACTCTACCTCATACACAACCCATAGTCAAAGAGGATGAGGAAGAAATCATAGATGCTGAGCCTGACACCATCGTCACTTCATCATAGACCTGTGAGGAAAGACCAGATGACAAAGAAAGATTGTTTCACTCCAATTTATGGGTAAAAGGTAAGCCCCTACATTTCATTCTTGATAGTGGGAGTCAAAAGAATTTAATCTCTGATAAAGTTGTGAAAATTCTCGATCTATCCATGAAACCTCATCCAAAGCCCTATAGTATTGGGTGGTTGATCCTAGGGAGAGAGCTTTGTGTTACCCATCAGTGTCTTCTTTCATATTCTATAAAACCATTCCAAGATGAAGTCTTGTGTGATGTGGTCAATCTAGATGTTTGTGATGTACTCCTTGGTCAGTCGTTCATGTATGAGTGACATGGCATCTATGAATCTCGAACTCGAAGGATCACCCTCACTCTTGGAAAATGGCACTATAGGGTACCAGAGGTACCACCTCCCACATCTGTCTCCCTGATCAATGCTAAGCAATGTAAGAGATTGGTGGAGAAGACAAAGCAATTTGTTCTCATGGTAGTCAAACCATAAAAATCTAAGGACGCTGATGTTGTGGTCCTGACTACATAATCAAAAGAACAACAAAATCAGATAGGATGAATCATAGGAAAATATGATGACTTATTCAAGTCACCCACATGAGTTCCACTACATTTCCAAGTAAAACATTTTATCGATTTAATCCTAGGATCACCTTTGCCTAACAGTCCTATGTATCACAGATCAGTCTTGGAGAATGATGAGAAAAAAAGATAGATTCAAGAATTTATCTAAAGGGGTCACATCAAGCCAAGCTCTTCACCTTGTGGTAGCCCAATCATCTTGGCACTAAAGAAAGATGGAACATGGAGGCTTTGCATTGACTACCGAGCCCTAAATAAAATCTATGTGAGGAATCGCTACCTTCTCCCCATAATCGATGACCTGCTAGACTAGCTCCATGGTGCAAATTTATTCACCAAAATTGATCTCAAATTTGGTTATCACCAAATTCCCATTGATCCCATTGATGTTTGGAAAATTGCATTCAAATCTAAGGAGGGGCTCTTTGAATGGTTGGTTATGCCTTTTGGACTAACTAACGCACCTGCAACCTTCATGAGGATGATGGATGACATGCTACGACCCTTCACCAACTCAGTCATGGTTTTCTACTTAGATGACATACTCATATATAGCAAAACATGGGAAGAACATTTACAACATGTTCGTAAGGTGATTCAAACTCTTTGAGAGCACAAGTTGTACGCAAATCTTGACAAGTGCACACTTGGAATGACAATAATTCAGTACCTCAGGTACGTTGTGAATGAGAAAGGGGTCCATGTTGATTTAGAAAAGATTTAGGTTATTTGAGAATGGCCCACACCAAGGACCCTCATAGAGCTTCGCAGCTTTTTGGGCCTTGTAAATTTCTACCATAGGTTTGTTCTTGGATTTTCACATGTTGCTTGGTCACTAACCCAAGTGACTAAAGGAGGAGCTAAAGCTACATTTTAGTGGGGTGAAATATAGGAAAGGGCATTTGATAATTTGAAGAATAAACTCTGCTCAGCCCCTATCTTGCCTTGCCAAATTTTCATCAACCATTTGAGTTGATGACAAATGCATTTGAATATGCCATGGGAGCTATCATCATGCAACATGGCCATCCTATTGCATATCAAAGTGAAACTTTCATTGATACAATCAGGAAATATCCAACATATGATAAGGAGCTCTATGCCATTGTATAAGCCTACAAACACTGGAAACACTACATCTTGGGGAAAGAGATGGTCATCCACACTGACCATAGACAATTGGAATTCATCCAAATGTAAAGCAAACTATGAAATGACAGGCACAAAAAGTGGGCCACGTATCTTCAAAAATTCCACTTGATAATCAAACATAAAAAGGGGAGCTCAAATACAGCTATAAATTGTTTGAGCTGCCCACCAATTACTACACTCACAACAGTTCTTGACCTATGCAGACATGAGACTGCCACTTGGGGTGCTCTGTATGAAGTAGATCCTACCTTTGCTAACACCAGTCAAGTGCTCAAAAAAGGTGAACATGTTTTTGACTTCTATTTGCAAGATAATGTCCTCTTCCATATGGGGCACATCTATGTTCTTGTTGCAGAGCAATAAAAGATGATATGGGAAGCACACTTCAGTAGGACAGTTGGACACTTTGGTATCGAAAAAACATTGGCAATTCTTCAAAAACACTTTTACTGACCCCATATGTGCAAAGATGTGGAAAGATATCTCAAATATTACACCCCATGTGCAATAGCCAAGCCAATAAATAAGAAGCAAGGATTGTACATGCCATTTCTAGAACCAACAAGGCCTTGGGAATCCATCTCAATGGATTTTCTCTCAGGTTTGCCCACTTCCAAACATGGCAAGGACTGTATTTTTGTGGTAGTTAATCATTTTTCAAAAATGGCTATCATGATTGCTTGTAAGAAAAATATATCTACTGAGGAAACTGCTCAACTATATTTTAGTCATGTATGGCTCCATTTTGGTCTCCCCAAGTCCATTGTCTCAGATCAAGATAGCAAGTTCCTGAGCATCTTCTGGTCCACTCTATGGAAGATGATGGATACTAAGTTGATGAAGTCTGCGGCCTTCCATCCATAGACTGATGGTCAGATAGAGGTGGTAAACCACTTGGTTTTTTACATGATTCGGATGTATCACTCCAAACATCCACACACATGGGATAAGGGACTTCCTTTCATACAATATGGATACAATCAGGCGTTACACAGCTTGACCAATCACAGTCCATTCCAAGTATGTTTTGTGTTCCAACCCATGTCACCAATTGATATAGCTATTCCATTTTCCACCATGGAATACACACCTCATGGAAGAACTGAGGCAGCAAAAGCAACAAAGTTTATTGAACAAATGCAACATATCCAACAATAAGTTCATGACATCCTAGAGAAGATGAATCAGAAGTATAAGCAACGACATGACAAACATAGGATTACACACCATTTTTTTATGGGTGACAAGGTTTGGTTATGGCTTTAGAAGGAACGGCTTGCAAGCCCACACAAAAAGATTTGGCCTCTGCGATATGGTCCATACACCATCACCAGAAAAGTTGAAAAAAATGCTTTTGAGTTGAACCTACTAGCCTACCTTGATCTACATCCAATATTCAATGTGTAGCTCCTCAAACCATATCACCCACCTCTATTGGACACTTCAGTTGTGGTAGAACAACTAGACATTGATGAGCTTGATCCACAGAGTTTTGCTCTAGTAGAAGAGGATTAGATTGTGGATACTTGGATGAAGACAACAAGAGGATGCTCTATTCTACTGTATCAAGTGGTCAGAAGAGGCCAGCTTAGCCACCAAGGTGAGTGGCTCATAGAGAATCAAATCAAGACACACCTACCCTGCCTGATGGGGAATATTGATGCAATGGGGACCATTGCTTTCCAATGAGGGAGGAATGATCCAGGAAATAATTTGGGTGACCATTTAGGTGACAGTTAATTCCCTGAGGTGACCATTTGGTGACAGTTAATTCCTCAAATTTTGTATTGTTTTCATTATGTGTTGTTGGTGATAGTTATTTCCTTGAGCCGTTATGTCCTTGAGTATTCCCTCAAGCCATTATGTCCTCGAGCATTGTATTATTTTAATGCTGAGATGTATGTCCTCAAGCATTGTATTGTTTTAATGATAGGACGTTAAATCATCACCTGTTAATTCCTCGAACCACTCAATCTCCTGATGTTTTTTTCAAAAATATGTATAAATGCATTGTAACCCAAAATGGGAAGGTAGACATCTCTTCTCAAAGATAAGATGATATTTGTATTGTGATTGTTAAGTAATACGATGTCTCTTCTTAGAGAATTCATTGTTATTGTGTTATTTTTGTGCTATTGAAATATTTGCCAACCAGAACTTCAGAGTTCTAGATCAACACAACATGACATGATGAATAGAGGATCCTAAATGAACAACATAGAATGAGAAAATATAAGAAACACACAAAATTACAAACATGCACATAAAAATTAATCAATAAATCATAAGGCACATGGTAAAATATAATATAATTATGTATCCATTATATGAAGCAACACAATCTCTCTCTCTCTCTCTCTCTATATATATATATATATATATATATATATATATACACTCTCTCTCTTTCTCTCTCTCTCTCTCTCTCTCTCTCTCTCTCTATATATATATATATATATATATATATATATATATATATATATATATATATATATATATATATATATATATATATATATATATCCCACTAAAAATATTCTCCAAGTATAGGCATGCCCCCATTGTGAGAATTCTTCTAGGTGTGGACATAAGGAATTCGAAAAGAATATATAAATCCATGTTCATATGTAAATTTTATATCCTCCATCTAATTCAAAAAATACCATGATAAATATTATATAATAATAGATACATACACCTATAACCTAAGAATATAATATATAATACATGTAACAATGTAGCTATGTGACTACAAAGATAAAGGCAAAGACATTGTTTTTATATTTTTGCATTTTATTACTTTTAGAAGAATGTTTTCCCCATGTGAGAAATATATGACCAATCTGAGTAGAATAATATTATGTATTAAATATAAAAAAATATATGTTCTAAATTATTTGATTCACATTTTATGTGTAATGTGTATCATATAAATGTAAAGCAAGATTTATACCATATGAATTATGGTGAATAAAGTATCCAAAGAAATGTGGATCCTAAAAATTAAACTAAAAAAATTATCTGTAAAAATGTAAAGCAAAAATATGGAAATAACATATCTATTAGTTAAAATTTTATAAGGACTAATCAAAGAACAACAAATAAATTTAAGTGAAAAATGAAAAATCATGAAATTTTATTAAATCAAATAAAAATTATTTACCAATAAAATAAAATTTAAATAAATGTAAAATAAATAAAAAAATTAAATACCATCAAGATATGCCTAAATTCAACTATAAATCAATAATAATATATATATGAATAATGATAATGTAAGTATCATTTTTATTATGTTAATAAATAATAAAATGTTGAAGAAAAATCTATGTTATCAAAGGTAACCAAAGATATCATTAAGTTTTAAAGTGTCAAATAAATAATACATTGATGCATTATTTAAAAAAATAGGATATTTTTTTAATAAATCATTGCATTCTAAATTAATTTATTTAATGTATTGATAACTATAATTAAAATTATATTTCCTTTTATATGTATTGAAATATAATTGTTCTTTTTTAATTGGATTTGATCTTGTTGCAGTTATTTCTTATAGATTCATTTAAGTGTTGTTTTATATGTAATAGGATTTGTTTGGGAATGTTTGAAATATTTCTCAATAAATATTTGATCTCATTTATTTATAATTATATTACTTTAATATTAAAAAGTAACATGCTTATATTTAATATCAAGTGTTGACTTCATGTAATGTAACCAAATATTATATATAAAGATAGAATTTTATGATATCATAATAGGCATAACTAGAAATAATATAAGAAATGTTTATATATTAATTATGAGATGTATTTTAATATAACTAAATGGATAATCTATATGTATGTTTAGGTAAAAATATTAATACTTGATTTATATAAATTAAATCATATTTAAATGTTTTAATAAAATTGATAATGTAAAGTTTAATATTGGTTTAATTTTCTATAAAAATTATATGTATTTATTTTATTTATATAAAAGTAATAATGACCAAAAGTACATGTAGATAATGACTCAATTTATTATAATTTATAATTGGTATTGGAACATTACTATGTTGAGATTTATTTATTTTATAAGATGAAACTTCATTTTATACATGTTATTCTAAATTGGAAGGATAATTTGAAATTTTTGGTTTCATAATAGGTATATTAAGTTCAATGTCACCACTATCAATCAAATTTTGGATCTTATGTTTTAAGAATTTATTCTTATTTTTTTTATGATTAATGATTTAATTATAATTAAAAAAGAATTTAAATTATATATTTTTTAAAATAGTATAATTATAATTATTAATAGAAGGTAATAAAATAATATTGTTATAAATTAATACTTTTGGAGATATTTTTGGTCTTCTTATTTGAGAATGCTTGTTAGTTACAAAAATAATTGTTCCCTTATCCTTTTTGAAGGTTCCTTATTTAAGGTTATACGTTTTCTAAAAAATGTCTACAAACTCTAGCTATGAAGGGTGTGTTCATTCTAATTTCTATGGAAGGTTTAAAAATAGGGCCATAGAAGATTAGAGGGTATTTTTTTAAGATTTAAAAGGTGATTTGTTATTAAAACTTTAGTTTGTAGAAACTCTTTGATTGTGGTAGGGTTTGTAGTAATAATTTATTTATTAATGATGCTTTCTTTCAAATTTTTAAACCCATGATATTAGATCCTTTAGCTAGAGAATTTTTTTAATGTGTAAGTTGTTGAGCATTGTTCCTATTTTTTAGGTTTGGCATTGATGTTGTCATTGATGTCAAATATTCTTGAAAAGGTCTTCATAAGGTCATTGAAGAGTGTAGCTATGAGAGAGAATATTGATTAGTGTAACAGTGATTCTGAGAGTGTAAAATATGATTTTTATATGTTCTTATGACCACATGATTAATGTAAAGGTCATCATGGAAGGTATTTTATTATCAAAGTTGTCAAGTACTAGAGCCTAGTAGAATCTTGAGAAGGTATGTGTATAGGATGACTAGTATTATTCTTGAAGGATTATGATGGCTTGGTGAGATGAATGCACATAGGCATGAACAGTTGTATAAGGTTACTTGAACATGTATATGAGGAATTTTATCATGCATTAGAGTTTTAGGTTAAACATACAGGGGTAATATCTTTAGACTAAATCTGCACCTAGACCACTCCTAGACCCTATCTAGCTTAATGAGGCATCATGATCTATTATCAAGGAATATGAAGGATGTATGATAGTGTTTAGGCATATATGAGGTTTCTTTAGTATGTGAGAGTGATGGAGAGTGTGTGGAAAGAGGCATGAAGGTCAATTTTAAGGCCTAATGTAGCTTATAGGTCAAGGTTTAAGCCATCAAAGAAAGAGAGTGCGGCCTAATGGGGTATCAAGATCAGTTTTCAAAGAATGTGTGAGTAGGGGAAGATTTAAAAATGTGATTAAATTTGTTTTAATTATGTTCATGAATTTTGAGGTCAAATTTTAAAAGATAAGGAATGAAAATGTGTAATAAGGTCTCTTGAGTGCACATAATGAAGGGTTCCCTACCCAAGAAGGTTTTTCTTGTGCTCATTAACTTCTCAAACCTTTACATGGTAACCTATTATATTCATCCAATATGTGGAAGGGTCATATATCAAAATTACAATCATTATTTTTTGGATTTAGGAGTTATACTTTATGAACAATTACTAACAATGGAAGTGTGTTTAAACCCTCATAGAACCCTAATAGTAACTTAATGTTGAAGATATGATTTAAAACTACTTAGGATGGTTTGGAATTCTTAGTTAAGTATTTGTATATTATATTTAAATTTCCCAAGTACTTCCAAATGGTGGTGGTTAGAGAGAGGAGAGATAAAATGTGAAGATATGGGTTTGTTTCTGAATAAGTTGTAGATGTAAAAAGTTGTACTAGATAAACTTTGAAAATTGATGAATATTGAATCTTGAGACTCATATTTTATGTCCTTGGTGGTTTATTTATTAGTTCTAGTTCTCAAGTGTGCTAAACCATTCATCCAAGTTAGCCAATCACTAATAGGCCTAATGGTGGAAATAGTGAAAAACTCAAGTAGCAGTGAGAAGAAGATTAGGATTGTGTTACCATGATATAATGATGAAACCAAGTACATGAAGATTTTTTTTAGGAATTGTAATACATTTTCATGTTTGTTGTAAATTTTGGAGCTTAGTGATTATAGTGAAAATGTTTCACACAAGTTGACCTATCTGGTTTAGATGAGACAATGAGATATAAGGTTATGAGACTAGTTTGCAAGACCAATATTTCCATTTGACCATATTATCTTTCTATCTGAGAATGGTATAATGATCTCATAGGATCATCTACATACATCATAAATCATTCAATATGTCTATATAGGTGTTGGAGGTCTAAGTCACCATGATTGGTCTTTGAGGAAAACTGGCAGTTCTAAGTGATCAAATTGTAAGAGTGTTTTGAGTCCTTTTTCCTAGTATAATGAAGTATAATTTATTTTATGAAGTTGTTGATTTATTTTAGGTTCTGTGTATGTGATCTATTTTCATATTTGTGTGACTAGATAATGTATTATCTTTAGTTATTCATGATAGACCTTTCTCTGTGTGTGAAGGCCTAATGTAAACAATACTAATGGTGTGCTTCAAGTGGTGGATAGAGATAAAAAGTGTCATGGACTTGAGATGAACTTAGTGGGGGTATATTTGAGTGGCATATATCCAATTAGTACTCTACTACAATACCATTGGAGTTAATACACACTGATCTCTATGGGCCTACAAGAATTAAAAGCATTCAAAGAGAGCTACTTCATCTCTCTCTCTCTCTCTCTCTCTCTCTCTCTCTCTCTATATATATATATATATATATATATATATATATATATATATATATATATATATATATATATATATATATATATATATACATATATATATATATATATACATATATATATATATATATATGGAAATATAAGTATAGGCATGCCCCCATTGTGAGAATTCTTCTAAGTGTGGACATAAGGAAGTTGAAAAGAATCTATAAATCCATGTTTATATGTAAATTTTGTATCCTACATCTAATTCAAAAAATACCATGATAATTATTATGTAATAATAGATACATACACCTATAACCTAAGTTTATAATATATGATACATGTAACAATGTAGCTATGTGACTACAAAGATAAAGGAAAAGATATTATTTTTATGTTTTTGCATTTTATTATGTTTAGAAGAATGTTTTCCCCATGTGAGAAATATAAGACCAATCTCAGTAGAATAATATTATGTATCAAATGTAAAAAATATATATGTTCCAAATTATTTGATTCACATTTTATGTGTAATGTGTATCATAGAAATATAAAGTGAGGTTTATATCATATGAATTATGGTGAATAAAGTATCCAAAGACATGTGGACCCTAAAAATTAATTAAAAAAAAATTATTTGTAAAAATGTAAAGAAAAAATATGGAAACAACATATTTATTAGTTAAAATTTTATGAGGACTAATCAAAGAACAACAAATAAATTTAAGTGAAAAATGAAAAATTATGAAATTTTATTAAATCAAATAAAAATTATTTACCAATAAAATAAAATTTAAATAAATGTGAAATAAATAAAAAAATTAAATACCATCAAGATATGCCTAAATTCAACTATAAATCAATAATAATATATATATGAATAATGATAATGTAAGTATCATTTTTATTATGTTAATAAATAATAAAATGTTGAAGAAAAATCTATGTTATCAAAGGTAACCAAAGATATCATTAAGTTTTAAAGTGTCAAATTGATAATGCATTGATGCATTATTTTAAAAAAAAGTAGGATATTTTTTTAATAAATCATTGCATTCTAAATTAATTTATTTAATACATTTATAGCTATAATTAAAATTATATTTCCTTTTATATGTATTGAAATATAATTGTTCTTTTTTAATTAGATTTGGTCTTGTTGCAGTTATTTCTTATAGATTCATTTAAGTGTTATTTTATATGTAATAGGATTTATTCGGGAATGTTTGAAATATTTCTTAATAAATATTTGATCTTATTTAATTATAATTATATTATTTTAATATTAAAAATGTAACATGCTTATATTTAATATCAAGTGTTGACTTCATGTAATGTAACCAAATATTATATATAAAGATAGAATTATATGATATCATAATAGGCATAACTAGAAATAATATAAGAAATATTTATATATTAATTATGAGATGTGTTTTAATATAAATAAATGGATTGTATATATGTATGTTTAGGTAAAAATATTGATACTTGATTTATATAAAGTAAATCATATTTAAATGTTTTAAGAAAATTGATAATGTAAATTTTAATATTGGTTTAATTGTCTATAATAATTACATGTATTTATTTTATTTATATAAAATTAATAATGACCAAAATTACAACATGAAGATAATGACTCAATTTATTATAATTTATAATTTGTATTGGAACATTACTATGTTGAGATTTATTTATTTTACAAGATGAAACTTCATGTTATATATGTTATTCTACATTGGAAGGAGAATTTGAACTTTTTGGTTTTATAATAGGTATATTAAGTTCAATGTCACCACTATCAATAAAATTTTGAATCTTATGATTTAAGAAAAAATATATATTTATTTTATGATTATTGATTTAATTATAATTAAAAAATAATTTAAATTATATATTTTTTAAAATAGTATAATTATAATTATTAAGAGAAGGTAATACAATAATATTGTTATAAAATAATATTTTTGGAGATATTTTTGGTCCTCTTATTTTGGAATGCTTGTTAGTTACAAAAATAATCGTTCCTTTATCTTATTTGAAGGTTCCTTATTTAAGGTTATATATTTTCTAAAAAATGTCTACAAACTCTAGCTACGAAGTATGTGCTGATACTAATTTCTATAGAAGGTTTAAAAATAGGGCCATGGAAGCTTAGAGGATTTTTTTTTAAGATTTAAAAGGTGATTTTTTATTAAAACTTTAATTTGTAGAAACTCTTTGATTGTGGTAGGGTTTGTAGTAATAATTTATTTATTAATGATGCTTTCTTTCCAATTTTTAGACCCATGATATTAGATCCTTTAGCTAGAGAATTTTTTTAATGTGTAATTTGTTGAACATTGTTCCTATTTTTGAGGTTTGGTGTTGATATTGTCATTGATGTCAAATATTCTTGAAAAGGTCTTCATGAGGTGATTGAAGAGTGTAGCTATGAGAGAGAATATTGATCAGTGTAGCAGTGATTCTGAGAGTGTAAAATATGATTGTTATATGTTATTATGACCATATGATTAATGTAAAGGTCATCATGGAAGTTATTTTTTTATCAAAGTTGTCAAGTGATAGAGCCTAATAGAATCTTGAGAAGGTATGTGTATAGGATGCCTAGTATTATTCTTAAAGGATTATGATGGCTTGGTGAGATGAATGCACATAGCATGAACAGTTGTATGAGGTTACTTGAAAATGTATATGATGCATTTGAGCACTCATTAAAGTCTCAGGGTAAACTTACAGGGGTAAGATCTTCAGACTAAATCTGTACATAGACCACTCTTAGACCCTGTCTAGCCTAATGAGGTATCATGATCTATTTTCAAGGAATATGAAGGATGTATGATAGTGTTTAAGCATTTATGAGTTTTTTTTGGTATATTAGAGTGATGGAGAGTGCATGGAAAGAGGAATGAAGGTCATTTTTAAGGCCTAATATGGTTTATAGGTCAAGGTCTAAGCCATCAAAGAAAGAGAGTGTAGCCTAACGGGGTATCAAGATCAATTTTCAAAGAATGTGTGAGTAGGGGAACATTGAAAAATGTGATTAAATTTGTTTTAATTATGTTCATGAATTTTTAGGTCAAATTTTAAAAGATAAGGAATGAAAATGTGTAATAAGGTCTCTTGAGTGCACATAATGAAGGGTTCCCTACCCAAGAAGGTTTTTCTTGTGCTCATTAACTTCTCAAACCTTTACATGGTAACCTATTATATTCATCCAATATGTGGAAGGGTCATATATCAAAATTACAATCATTATTTTTTGGATTTAGGAGTTATACTTTATGAACAATTACTAACAATGGAAGTGTGTTTAAACCCTCATAGAACCCTAATAGTAACTTAATGTTGAAGATATGATTTAAAACTACTTAGGATGGTTTGGAATTCTTAGTTAAGTATTTGTATATTATATTTAAATTTCCCAAGTACTTCCAAATGGTGGTGGTTAGAGAGAGGAGAGATAAAATGTGAAGATATGGGTTTGTTTCTGAATAAGTTGTAGATGTAAAAAGTTGTACTAGATAAACTTTGAAAATTGATGAATATTGAATCTTGAGACTCATATTTTATGTCCTTGGTGGTTTATTTATTAGTTCTAGTTCTCAAGTGTGCTAAACCATTCATCCAAGTTAGCCAATCACTAATAGGCCTAATGGTGGAAATAGTGAAAAACTCAAGTAGCAGTGAGAAGAAGATTAGGATTGTGTTACCATGATATAATGATGAAACCAAGTACATGAAGATTTTTTTTAGGAATTGTAATACATTTTCATGTTTGTTGTAAATTTTGGAGCTTAGTGATTATAGTGAAAATGTTTCACACAAGTTGACCTATCTGGTTTAGATGAGACAATGAGATATAAGGTTATGAGACTAGTTTGCAAGACCAATATTTCCATTTGACCATATTATCTTTCTATCTGAGAATGGTATAATGATCTCATAGGATCATCTACATACATCATAAATCATTCAATATGTCTATATAGGTGTTGGAGGTCTAAGTCACCATGATTGGTCTTTGAGGAAAACTGGCAGTTCTAAGTGATCAAATTGTAAGAGTGTTTTGAGTCCTTTTTCCTAGTATAATGAAGTATAATTTATTTTATGAAGTTGTTGATTTATTTTAGGTTCTGTGTATGTGATCTATTTTCATATTTGTGTGACTAGATAATGTATTATCTTTAGTTATTCATGATAGACCTTTCTCTGTGTGTGAAGGCCTAATGTAAACAATACTAATGGTGTGCTTCAAGTGGTGGATAGAGATAAAAAGTGTCATGGACTTGAGATGAACTTAGTGGGGGTATATTTGAGTGGCATATATCCAATTAGTACTCTACTACAATACCATTGGAGTTAATACACACTGATCTCTATGGGCCTACAAGAATTAAAAGCATTCAAAGAGAGCTACTTCATCTCTCTCTCTCTCTCTCTCTCTCTCTCTCTCTCTCTCTATATATATATATATATATATATATATATATATATATATATATATATATATATATATATATATATATATATATATACATATATATATATATATATACATATATATATATATATATATGGAAATATAAGTATAGGCATGCCCCCATTGTGAGAATTCTTCTAAGTGTGGACATAAGGAAGTTGAAAAGAATCTATAAATCCATGTTTATATGTAAATTTTGTATCCTACATCTAATTCAAAAAATACCATGATAATTATTATGTAATAATAGATACATACACCTATAACCTAAGTTTATAATATATGATACATGTAACAATGTAGCTATGTGACTACAAAGATAAAGGAAAAGATATTATTTTTATGTTTTTGCATTTTATTATGTTTAGAAGAATGTTTTCCCCATGTGAGAAATATAAGACCAATCTCAGTAGAATAATATTATGTATCAAATGTAAAAAATATATATGTTCCAAATTATTTGATTCACATTTTATGTGTAATGTGTATCATAGAAATATAAAGTGAGGTTTATATCATATGAATTATGGTGAATAAAGTATCCAAAGACATGTGGACCCTAAAAATTAATTAAAAAAAAATTATTTGTAAAAATGTAAAGAAAAAATATGGAAACAACATATTTATTAGTTAAAATTTTATGAGGACTAATCAAAGAACAACAAATAAATTTAAGTGAAAAATGAAAAATTATGAAATTTTATTAAATCAAATAAAAATTATTTACCAATAAAATAAAATTTAAATAAATGTGAAATAAATAAAAAAATTAAATACCATCAAGATATGCCTAAATTCAACTATAAATCAATAATAATATATATATGAATAATGATAATGTAAGTATCATTTTTATTATGTTAATAAATAATAAAATGTTGAAGAAAAATCTATGTTATCAAAGGTAACCAAAGATATCATTAAGTTTTAAAGTGTCAAATTGATAATGCATTGATGCATTATTTTAAAAAAAAGTAGGATATTTTTTTAATAAATCATTGCATTCTAAATTAATTTATTTAATACATTTATAGCTATAATTAAAATTATATTTCCTTTTATATGTATTGAAATATAATTGTTCTTTTTTAATTAGATTTGGTCTTGTTGCAGTTATTTCTTATAGATTCATTTAAGTGTTATTTTATATGTAATAGGATTTATTCGGGAATGTTTGAAATATTTCTTAATAAATATTTGATCTTATTTAATTATAATTATATTATTTTAATATTAAAAATGTAACATGCTTATATTTAATATCAAGTGTTGACTTCATGTAATGTAACCAAATATTATATATAAAGATAGAATTATATGATATCATAATAGGCATAACTAGAAATAATATAAGAAATATTTATATATTAATTATGAGATGTGTTTTAATATAAATAAATGGATTGTATATATGTATGTTTAGGTAAAAATATTGATACTTGATTTATATAAAGTAAATCATATTTAAATGTTTTAAGAAAATTGATAATGTAAATTTTAATATTGGTTTAATTGTCTATAATAATTACATGTATTTATTTTATTTATATAAAATTAATAATGACCAAAATTACAACATGAAGATAATGACTCAATTTATTATAATTTATAATTTGTATTGGAACATTACTATGTTGAGATTTATTTATTTTACAAGATGAAACTTCATGTTATATATGTTATTCTACATTGGAAGGAGAATTTGAACTTTTTGGTTTTATAATAGGTATATTAAGTTCAATGTCACCACTATCAATAAAATTTTGAATCTTATGATTTAAGAAAAAATATATATTTATTTTATGATTATTGATTTAATTATAATTAAAAAATAATTTAAATTATATATTTTTTAAAATAGTATAATTATAATTATTAAGAGAAGGTAATACAATAATATTGTTATAAAATAATATTTTTGGAGATATTTTTGGTCCTCTTATTTTGGAATGCTTGTTAGTTACAAAAATAATCGTTCCTTTATCTTATTTGAAGGTTCCTTATTTAAGGTTATATATTTTCTAAAAAATGTCTACAAACTCTAGCTACGAAGTATGTGCTGATACTAATTTCTATAGAAGGTTTAAAAATAGGGCCATGGAAGCTTAGAGGATTTTTTTTTAAGATTTAAAAGGTGATTTTTTATTAAAACTTTAATTTGTAGAAACTCTTTGATTGTGGTAGGGTTTGTAGTAATAATTTATTTATTAATGATGCTTTCTTTCCAATTTTTAGACCCATGATATTAGATCCTTTAGCTAGAGAATTTTTTTAATGTGTAATTTGTTGAACATTGTTCCTATTTTTGAGGTTTGGTGTTGATATTGTCATTGATGTCAAATATTCTTGAAAAGGTCTTCATGAGGTGATTGAAGAGTGTAGCTATGAGAGAGAATATTGATCAGTGTAGCAGTGATTCTGAGAGTGTAAAATATGATTGTTATATGTTATTATGACCATATGATTAATGTAAAGGTCATCATGGAAGTTATTTTTTTATCAAAGTTGTCAAGTGATAGAGCCTAATAGAATCTTGAGAAGGTATGTGTATAGGATGCCTAGTATTATTCTTAAAGGATTATGATGGCTTGGTGAGATGAATGCACATAGCATGAACAGTTGTATGAGGTTACTTGAAAATGTATATGATGCATTTGAGCACTCATTAAAGTCTCAGGGTAAACTTACAGGGGTAAGATCTTCAGACTAAATCTGTACATAGACCACTCTTAGACCCTGTCTAGCCTAATGAGGTATCATGATCTATTTTCAAGGAATATGAAGGATGTATGATAGTGTTTAAGCATTTATGAGTTTTTTTTGGTATATTAGAGTGATGGAGAGTGCATGGAAAGAGGAATGAAGGTCATTTTTAAGGCCTAATATGGTTTATAGGTCAAGGTCTAAGCCATCAAAGAAAGAGAGTGTAGCCTAACGGGGTATCAAGATCAATTTTCAAAGAATGTGTGAGTAGGGGAACATTGAAAAATGTGATTAAATTTGTTTTAATTATGTTCATGAATTTTTAGGTCAAATTTTAAAAGATAAAGCATGAAAATGTGTTATAAGGTCTCTTGAGTGCACATAATGAAGGGTTCTCTACCCAAGAAGGTTTTTCTTCTTCTCATTAGCTTGCCAAACCTCTACATGGTTACCTAATATATTCATCACATATGGGGAAGGGCCATATCTCAAAATTACAATCATTATTTTCTGGATTGAGGAGCTATGCTTTATGAACAATTTCTAGCAGTGGAAGTGTGTTTAAATCCTCTTAGAAC
The DNA here is from genome assembly GCA_037957365.1 of Torreya grandis. Lineage (NCBI taxonomy): Eukaryota > Viridiplantae > Streptophyta > Pinopsida > Cupressales > Taxaceae > Torreya > Torreya grandis. Next base: position 5,279,076 of record JARHVA010000328.1, on the reverse strand, counting down.
CCTAATAGTGACCTGATGTTGAAGATATGATTTAAAAGTGAACAAAATGGTTGGTATTCTCAGGTAAATATTTGGATCTTATATTTAAATATCCCAAGTACCTCTAGATGGTGGTGGTTAGAGAGAGGAGAGATAAAATGTGAAGATATGGGTTTGTTTCTGAATAGTTGTAGATGTAAAAAGTTGTACTAGACAAAGTTTGTAAATTGATAACATTTGAATCTTGAGACTCATATTTTATGTCCTTGGTGGTTTATATATTGTTTCTAGTTCTCAAGTGTGCTAAACTATTCATCCAAGTTATCCAATCACTAATAGGCCTAATGGTGGAAACAGTGAAAAACTCAAGTAGTAGTGAGAAGAAGATTAGGATTGTGTTACCATGATATAATGATGAAAGAAAGTACATGGATTTTTTTTTTAGGAATTGTAATAAATTTTCATTTTTTTTGTAAATTTTGGAGCTTAGTGATTATAGTGAAAAAGATTCACACAAGTTGACCTATTTGGTTCAGATGAGATAATGAGATATAAGGTTATGAGATTAGTTTGCAAGACCAATATGTCCATTTTACCATATTATATTTCTATCTAATAATGGTATAATTATCTCATATGATCATCTACATGCATTATAAAGCATTTAATATGTCTATACAGGTGTTGGAGGTATAAGTCATCTTGACTAGTCTTTGAGGAAAACTGGCAGTTCTAAGTGAGCAAGTTGTAAGAGTGTTTATGAGTCCTTTTTCCTAGTGTAATGAAGTATAATTTATTTTATGAATTTTTTAAGTTATTTTAGGTTTTGTGTATGTTATTTATTTTCATATTTGTATGACTAGATAATGTATTATCTTTAGTTGTTCATGACAGACCTTTCTCTGTGTGTGAAGGCCTAATGTAAATAGTATTAATGGTGTGCTTCAAGTGGTGGATAGAGATAAAAAGTGTCATGGACCTAAGATTAACTTAGTGGGGTATATTTGAGTGGCATATATCCAATTAATACTCTACTACAATACCATTCGAGTTAATACACACTAATATCTATGGGTCTACAAGAATTAAAAACATTCAAGGAGAGCTACTTCATGTTACTCTCTCTCTCTCTCTCTCTCTCTCTATATATATATATATATATATATATATATATATACACACACACACATATACATATACATATGTATATGTATATATATATATATATATATATATATATACACACACACACATATACATATATATATATATATACATATACATATATATATACATATACATATATATATATATACATATACATATATATATATACATATACATATATGTATATATATCTATGTATATGTATAAAATAATTTACTCAAAAATCTCCTAACCCCCTCATATATTTACATAAGACCCTATTATTAATAAGGATTTAGATGAACACATAGTATAAAACAACATAAAAATTAAGTATTTAATTAGGAAAATGAGGGTCACCTTTTTTACCAACCTCCACCATTTTTTTTGGAAAATTATTTATATTCATTACTAGGTGATTTTTACTTAAGAACATGTCAAATGAATAGGTATTTAACTTATAAAGGATATGTGGGTCCTAATATGATAAAAATAATGTCATTAGGTGGTGTGAGAGATTATATAATAACAAAAGATTAAAAAAAATTAAAATATCCACTAATCCATGAACTAATGTACCATCTCTACTATCATGCAAATGGTTCCCAATCCATTGATGCCAACATGATTTTATGAGAGGAAAATTTTGGTACTGATGGTGAATGGTATTTTATCACCCACCTTGTAACAAACATGAGGTTAATTTTTATTTTTTGAGGAAACTGTATTGAAATTTTATCCTCGTTGAAATTCCTGACTATTTTTATTACTCAAAGTTTCAGAGATGAGGAAAGGGATATACACAAGATAGAATGGGTACATATTGTGTGTCTTATTATCCTATGATATTCATTTTTAAATTAAAATTCAACCTAAGACAATATCATTTTTATTGAAGTAGGTTTTAAATATGTAAACTTTTCATGCACTTAAGGTGCTTATTGAAACCCTCATTCTGCATATGATCCAACTTTCCTATATAAATGTTGGTGAGGGTGGATAAGGGGATTATCCAGGTAGCATTTTTGTTAAAAAAAACTAATATTTCATCATGTTGTATGTATTGGACATTTATATGAGTAGGAAGATGTGATGCAACCCAATTATGGTGGTGTTTCCAACAAGATAGATGATATGTTTCTGATTGATGATTTTTTAACACATAAATTTGGTTTTGACACCTTGATTGCATCTTTATAGGTATCTTATATATTTTATGTGATGTAAAAAAATTATACCAATTAAATTCAAAATATATATTTAAAATCTAATGATTTATTTACAAATAAATTTAAATAATATTGTGATCAAGGAATTTGTCAAAGAGAGGAGGTTAGATCAAGTGTTAGTCCATAAAACCATGAAATCAACACACTAACATACTAACATCTCTAGGCCTAGATCTTAGAGGGATCTTAATGACCAAACAATAATTAAAAACCTAAATAAAATGTAAAGAACAATAATCTTCACCTTCCTTGAGAGCTTCAAATGATTTGTTCGTTGGCTTGCTTGGATTGTGCTCAAAAGGTCTTCATCAATGGGGCTTGGCTATCTCCATCTCCTCTTAGCACCATTCTTTGCTTATCTTGGATTTATTTTGGCATTATAACATTATGCATTTACTTTATGGATTAACTCTAGTATTATAACTCTACTATGTTTCAAGCTCTTTAAATGAAGAGCTCTAGGCTTGTTTTTATAGGCTTCAAAATCACTTGGAATGGGTTAAATTAGAACCTTGATTGAGTTTATTAACCTTGGTTGAGTTTTAAAGGTGTCTAAATAGTCATGATTAGGTTTACATAGGTGTGTTTGTAATATTCTTAAGATATTATTTTGATATTTTCCAAAAAGGGACAACTCATAAAAGGTAATGATTAGCTTTTAAGATGCTCTTGATATTTGAATTTTCCTTTTTGATAATTGATTTAATTGATCATGAATGAATTAAATCAATATTTGATTAATATTTGGTGTTAATTAACCCTTGTTATAATATTGAACATTTTTGAATGATTTTGAATTAATTGATGTGTGTATTTGGTCCATTTAATTGATTTATGTGTCAAATTGATTTATTGCATGGTTATGAAGCCAAATTTGAGAAATTTATAAATTCTTAGTTTAGATGATCAGTGTTTGGTAATAATTTGTCTAAAGTTGGATATAAATCCATTGGTGGCCATATTTAGGTATATATAGTTTTCCCCTATTTGGGAAGATGTTGCAAAATTGTAGGCATAACATTGTCTTCTTAAAGAATGAGAAAAGGCATGTATGCCAAAAAGAAGATGATGGTTGAAGAAAGAATCTCCTAAAATAATGTTTAAAAAACTTATGATGATGCCCCCTTGAGGGAGTGGCCATCACATATGTATTTGGACAGTCCCTCAAAAATAAATAAGAAGAAAGGTGGAACTAACCCATGGTTGAGATTAATCCAAACAAGAAAATGCTTGCATGCATTGATTTAAAAATGTTACTAATTTTCCCAAAGGTGATTATAATCAGGAATAAAATTTAAAATAATGATTTTACCATAGGAAATTTTAATCATTAAAAGGACCTGGATTGGGTAAAGATGATGTTTAATATGGTGGTTCCCCAATTAGGGTAGATTAGCAAGCATAACTCAAGGATAAAACCTATTACATAGATTAAATATGAGTGGGAAAAAATGTAGATGTAATGGTCTAATGACTAAATAATCCAAAAAAAACCAAACATATGAGGATGTAAGTTGATAAATAGATGGATATAATAATGATATTGATCAATAGAAAAGATTCAGATGTACCTACCAATGAGGAGATGCTCATCCTTATTAGCAATAATAAAACTAAAATGGTCAATGGGTTAATTTGATCAAGACGAGTGGAAGGATTTACCAAGGTACCAAGGAGAAAATTATGTGGCTCCATTTCTTGTAGAGCTTCTTGAAGATGTTTTTTTTTATAGCATGTGACAGTATGCATCATGATAGAACACCATGAAGACCATCCTAAAATATGCATAAGTACTCACTCTTGATCTAATAAACACTCAAAAAAAATGCACCAATGATAAGAACCATGATGACAATGTTGACATATGAATATAGATGGATTCAAGACTAATGCATACAAGGAATCACCCAATAAACACACATAGACTGAATCAAGGAAGTAGTGTTGAAATCAAAAAAACAAGCAAGCAGAAAAAGAAACAAAAAAATGGAAAACAAACAAACAAACAAAAAATAAATAGAAAGCCTGAAAACAAAAGAAAAAAAAATCCTAACAATGGATTTTCCCTAGTAAGGTGGTTTGAGGATGACTAGCTAGGCTTAGATAGGACAAATGTTTTTGGATTTTTGAAACTTTATGAATGTTTTTGGAATTTTCAAAGCATCTCAACTCGATTAGGAATTATGAGATATGAAATGGTCCAAGATCACAAAAAAAAGAGCATGGAAAAATTGAATTGAGCATGACCCACATAGTCCCAAAGTGGACCTAGCTCTAAGTAGTTCCACCTTACAATAGTGGAATCTGATTAGTGTAGTAGTCAATTCAAACAAAATAGGCATAGTTGGCATAATGGCATAGCTCAGCATAGGAATGGTAAGTTGGTATGGTCAAGGCACAATAAAAATTATTGTTCCTAATTTACCCATAGGTAATTATAAGTAGGAAATAATGGCATATATAAATGATAATAATTTGACCATAGGTTATTATAATTAGTAGCAAGACTAGTGAAAAACTTATTTACTCATGCATGCTAATATAATTAGGCTCACATAAAAAACATGAAAAGAATGGAATAAGAAATGAAGGATGCAACTACCAAAAAAAATTTCACACTACTCCAAAATACTACCTTTGTCTAAAATTCTTGAAATAATTTTTGAAATTGATCTTATTCTCTATGATGAAAACATGAAACCAATGGACAAACCAAGGTCAAATGATCTAGGTAGGGAGGGATCAAAACATGTTTTGGTAGAATGGAATGGTCGGTTAGATAAATAATAGGATAGTGATAGGCTAGTAGAATGGTCAAGAAGAATTTTGAGAGGGTCTCCCCCAAGTGGTAAGGTGACTGGTTGGGTATAAAACAATGGAAAAAGGAATGGTAAATGAAACTATCAATAAAAATGGCATAGTACATGTTTTTGGCTGATGTTGGTTGTTGGTTTTTGAATGTGTTAGTCTATAAAACTATGAAATAAGCACACTAACATACTAAAATTTATAAGACTAGATCTTAGGGGGATCTTAATTAATAAACAAAAATTGAAAACCCAACTAAAATTCAAAGAACAATAATCTTTACCTTCCTTGAGAGCTTCAAATGATTTTTTTTTTAGCTTGCTCGGATTGTACTCAAAAGGTCTTCATCAATGGGGCTTGACTATCTCTATCTCCTCTTGGAACCATACTTATATTAGATTTATTTTTTCATTATAACACTATTCATTTACTTTATAGATCAAATCCAACATGATAACTCTACTATGCTTCAAACTCTCTAAATGAAGATCTCTAGGCTTGTTTTTATAGGAATTAAAATCACTTGGAATGGGTTAAATTGGAACCTTGGCTGAGTTTATTAACCTTGATTGAGTTTGAAAGGTGTCCAAATGATCATGATTAGGTTTGCATAGGTATTTTTGGCATATTCCTAGGATATTCTTTGAAAGTGACAACTCACAAAAGGTAATGTTTAGCTTTTAAGATGCCCTTGATATTTGAATTTTTCTTTTTGATAATTGATTTAATTTATCATGGATGAATTAAATCAGGATTTGATTAGGATTTGGTGTTAATTAACCCTTGTTAGGATTTTGAACATTTTTTAATGATTTTGAATTAATTGATGTGTTTATTTGGTCCATTTAATTGATTTATGGGTCAAATTGATTTATTACATAGTTATGAGGCCAAATTTGAGATATTTAGGAATTCTTAGTTTAGATGGTCAATGGTTGGTAATAATTGGTCTAAAGTTAGATATGAATCTATTGGTGTCCAAATTTAGGTGTTTATAATTTGCCTTAGTTTGGGACGATGTTGTAAAACCCTAGGCATAACAATGTCTTCTCAAAGAATGAGAAAAGGCCGGTATGCCAAAAAGAAGATGATGGTTGAAGAAAGAAGCTCCTAAAATAATGTTTAGGAAGCCTATTATGATGCCTCCTCAAAGGAGTGGCTTTTACATATGTGGATGGATGTTCCCTTGAAAAGAAACAAGAATAAAGGTGAAACTAACCCATGGGTGAGTTTAATCTAAATGAGAAAATGCATGCATTGATTTAAAAAGGATGTTGATTTGCCCAAAGGCATTTATAATAAGGAATAAAATTAAAAATAAATATTTTCCCATAGGTTTTTATAATCATTAAGAGGAATTGGATTAGCTAAATATGATGTTTGATATGGTGGTGCCCCAGTTAGGGTAGATTAATAAACATATCTCAAGGATAAAACCTATTGCACAGATAAAATATGAGCGGGAAAAAATGTAGATGTGATGGTCTAATGACTAAAAAATCCAAAACAACTAAACATATGAGGATGCAAGGTGATGAAATAGATAGACAGAAGAATGAGATTGATCAATAGAAAAGATTTAGTTGTACCTACCAATGAGGATATATCCATCCTTATTAGCAATAATACAACTAGAATGGTCAATGGGTTGATTTGATCAAGATGGGCAGAAGGATTTGCTAAGGTACCAAGAAGAAACTTCTACAGATACATTGCTTATAGACCTTCTTGATTATGATTTTTTTATAGCACGTGACGGTATGCATCATGATAGAACACCATGAGGACTATCCTAAAATATGCATAAGGACTAATTATCAATCCAATAAACACTTGAAAATAATGCACCAATGATAAAAACCATGATGACAACATTGAGGATCAATATGGATTGATTCAAGACTAATGTGCACAAGGAATCACCTAATGAACACACATAGACTGAATCAAGGTAATAGTGCTAAAAGCAAACAAACATGCAAGTGAAAAAACAAACAAACAAATAAATAAATAAATAAATAAATAAGCAGAAAGCCTGAAAATAAAATTAATAGAAAGCATCATAACAATGGATTTACCCTAATAGGTCAGTTTGAGGATGACTAACTAGGCTTAGACAGGACAAATGTTTTTATATTTTTGAAACGTTAGGAATGTTTTTGGAATTTTTAAAGCATCTCAACCCAATTGGGAATTATGACATACAAAATGATCCAAGCTCACAAAATGGAAAGAGAATGGAAAATTGAATTAATGCTCATAAAATGGTGAGATTTTGATGGAAAAGGTGGACTAAGCTAACCTCAACATAAATTGAGCATGACCCACATAATCCCAAAATGGTCCTAGGTCTTAATAGTTCCACCTTAAAATGGAGGAATTTGACTAGTGTAGCAACCAATTCAAATAAAATAGGCAAATTTGGCATAATGGCATAGTTTGGCATAAGAATGGCAAGTTGGTATGGTCAAGGCAAAATAAACAATTATTTATCCTAGTTTTCTCATAAGTGGTTATAACTAAGAAATAATGGCATAGATAAATGAGTGTAATTTTCCCATAGGAAATTATAATTAGTAACAAGATCGATGAAACACTGATTTACCCATGTAGGCTAATATAATCAGGCTCACATAAACAAACATGATTATAAGGGAAAAAGAAATGAAGGATGTAACTATCAAATCTTTAGTCACACTGCTCCAAAATAATACCTTTGTTTGAAATTTTTGAAACAACTATTGAAATTGATCTAATTCTCTATGCTAAAAATGTGGAATCAATTGATGAACCAAGGTCAAATGGTCTAGGTAGGGAAGGATCAAAACATGTTTTGGTAAATGAAATGGTAGGTTAGATAAATAATAGGATAGTGATAGGTTGGTAGAATGGTCAAGAAGAACCTTGAGAAGGTTACCCCTAAGTGGTAAGGTGACTGGTTGTGTATGTGATAATGGTAAAAGGAATGGTAAATCAAATGGTATGGTACATGTTTTTGTTTGACTAATGATGGGTTTTTGGGTTAGACATGTTTGGCCTGGGTATGGTAAATGATTTTGTTATTCTGTTAATGGGGAGATGCACATCTTGATCAACAAATGATATAAATAGAATACTCAACCATGTTAATTTTTATCCCACACCTCATCTAAATAACTATTCTATCAAGAATTGGATGCTGATAATGTTGTTGTGATCTTCATTGGTCATTGATTTTATTTTCTTCAAACATCGATAAAAGGTATCTTTGTAGGCTCTGCAAAGAAAAGTGTAACCAAGGATGGATAAGTGTTGGATGATAGGTTTGATTGAGAAATGGAATGGTGGATGATAATGTAATGTGTAGTGGTTGGGAAACAAATGAAGATTAGGATTTTTTGACACTCACAATGTTACTGATTTTGAATTTGAGATATCTTTAGATGTAGTGAGGCTGAAGACTTCTAAATATTATCTCGATAAGACCACCAAATTATTCTATTATTTAGGCTTGAGAGTAGTTTTCATATGATTAGGCTATATATTGGAATATATTTTTATTTTTTATTTGATAATGTCTTCATCAAATAATAAATAGCTTGTATACTCAGTGATTTATATGTTAAATAGGTTTCTACCAATGAAATTGTCTTGATTTTCCTAAAGTACCTTTGAGAAGGTTTCACTAAGCAATTTTGACTTTTGACTTTGATTGTATTCTAGAACTTTTGGAAATGTTTCACTAAAATATGTTGAGTTTGAACTTTGATTATCTCTTAGCACCTCCAAAAAGGTTTCACTAGGAGAGTGTTCTTCTTCTATATGATTTGGTCTTGGCCTTCTTTCTCTTTTTCAACTAATATGTCACCATTAATTAAGTTTTAAAAAGTGTGATTTGTTTGGTCCCAATCAATACATATGGGAGGTTTAATGTCAATAATATGGCTATGTTGGTGAGTGCTAATGGCATGTGGAATGGTAATGGAATGGAGGTTAAAATCACAATCATCATAGAAAATACTAGGAAAACTTGTGTCAATACTAAATTAATCATCCTTAAAAATTGTATAAGGATCAAAAATGTATTCTTAGTGATTTTATAGGCATGCAGAACCAATATTGTAATATTCATGAACATATTCTATTATTGAATCTGATTCTGACTAAAGAGACTCTAAATCTGATGTTGAGATTGATCTTGATTCTGATTTTGATGCTAAATCCAATGTTGGTCTAAGAATAGAACTTGTAATTTTGATTCTTCATTTTATGGGTACTCTACTATAATTATGTCTTATTGAATGCTTGGTATTGGATAAGTAATGACTTGTGATGGCATAATGGGCTCCATAGATACTGGTTTGTTAAAGTGAGACTCCACAATAATGGGGAAAAGGTCAAGAGACAACTCTTTAAATATTGGCTTGTTAAAGGAAGGCTCTTGAAAAATAAGCATATGATTGAGGTAATGATTTTCCCAAAGGAAATTATAATAATTAATAAGTATAGGATTGAAAGGTGATTCATCACAGGTTAACTTATCACAAATGGTTGGCTCAACAAAAACATCATGGATTGGTTGGTTCTCTTCGCCTTGGTTTTCAATGAGTTAAAATATATCAATTTTGATCACAACTTGGTCCTTAAATGATTGGCTTAGTTGTATAGGCACTAATTGGATTGGTTAGGGTCAAAATTGGATTGGTTGAGGTTGAAATTAGATTGGTCAAAATTGGGATTAGAGTGGTTTAAGTTAGAATTAGATTAGCTGGGATTTTATAAAGTGGGGAATGATAAAAAAATAGATGAATAATGGTTGGTGGTTAGATAATGGGTGGGAACTATGGAGCTTTATTACTCACATAAGCCAAAGGACAAGGTCTTGGAATGAAAATGATAGGGCATTATGGATCTTGATTGATCACACAAGCTAAAAGATGAGGTCTTAGAAGGATAAGTCTAGGGCATCTTAGGGCCTGATTACTTACATAAGAAAAATCACCCAAGTCATCCTCATAAACCATATCATCCTAGTTATGGTCTTGAGTTATATTATAAGCTAATCCTTACCTTTGTTCCCTATATTGATTATTGTAAGGAGGGTATGGATCTATCTACCAAACAACATTATCATTGTAGAGTTTTGTACCCAATTCCTCCTCACCATCCATATCATCCCAGTTGAGGTCTTCACTTTGCTCCTTGATTTGATTTTTATAATTTGGATAAAATTTTGTCTCACAAACCATGTTATTATCAAAGGGGTCTTAAATAAAGTCATAAAAATCAAATCCATTTCCTGCATCTATTTTATCATAACTTGGATCATATGTGACCTCACCATAAGTGTAACTAGACATATTCACATCAATGATGAAAGATCTAAAATAAAAAGACTTAGAGTTCTAAATTTTTTGAAAAACTATGTTGAAAGGACAAATGGTTCAAACTTGGTCAAAAGGGTGGAGTTGTATCTCCAAACAATTATTTGATCGTGGAGTTGTATCTCCAAAATGGTTTGTGCTAAGAATTGGCATAAAATAGTCTAACCTCAAATGTCATACACACAAAATTTCAAGCATCTGAATAAAAACTAGCATGTAAAAAAAAAGGCCAAAGTGTTCCAAACAAGGTCTAAACTAGGAAAGGGAAAATATTTACTAAGTCTTTTGTCCAAATTCAAAGTCAAAATCTTGGCTCAAATAGTCTATACTAAGACTTTTGGTCAAATGACATTGAAAGATAGACTTGAAATAAAGGCATGATGTGATTTGATTTAATCTAAAAAATTTGGAAACAACTTTGACATAGACCTGACACAGGGAATTAATTATAAACATGATCAATTAACATAAGTCATAAGGAAAAATGCTCTTGGAGAAAGGTTATGTTCTCCCAAACAAAGGCACAAAAAATGATGAAGATAGGCTCTGTGAACAAACAAATAATAGTTTTCAAATTTGGGTAAGCAATTAACCTAAGTTACATAACCCAAAAGATAAATATCTATTTATCATCCCCTATGAAGTGAGGCTTTAAAAAAATCAATCAATGCTTGAATCCAAACTTTGACAAGGTTAATGGAAAACTCAATGTTTGAAGACTAGGATTTTGATGATCAAACAAACTAGACAAAATTAGATGGCATAACAACATAAAATAAAGATCTCAATGACATATATGACCTGGTTTGAAATAATAGTACTTGGTATAAGGTAAAAAAAGTCTCGAAATGAATTGAGTAGCATAACGACATAAGCATGCTCTAATGAGGTTATCATTTTTTTGTTTCAAATACTCTAAGGCACAAACTTTGACAATGATTAGTGTTGTATAAAAGTACCTATTTTAGTCGATTGGCACACATGCAAACAAATATAGTAAAAATTTCAAGGCATAAGTGTGGTGTAAAATGGCTAGTATAACACCTCTTTAATTAAAAGAGTGACATATAAGTAAAATGGTTTTTGACATGGCTATAAAAAAACACATTAGTTTTATTCTAAAAATACCAAATAATAAAAATATAAATGACCAAATGCAACAAAGTATAACATCCTATCAAGGGTGTGGTAAAGTAGGGTTGACTAAAACTAATTATTTTTTAATCATTCTAGATGGATCCCATATGTGCCAACTTTCACATTAGCACACAAGAGAAGAAGCATGTCATTTGGGTCTATGTCATATGGCATGTTGTAAAAAGGTTTTGCCCTTTTTATAACCACTACATCTGTTTCTCTCAATTTAGTGTGATATCCAATATGCGTAAATGTTCTAGGCTTAACCTCTACTTATAGAGATGGTTTAACAGTTCAAACCACCATTCCAGTGAGGAGATCCTAATTTATATACCCCTCCATAGAGAGGGGTTGAAGATGATGCTGAGAGATGAAGCCTCAGGTCAAAGCTTCCCTATAGAGCTTATTGGAGGTAATAAAAACCCCCTCATAAGCCAAGATGTAATAAAATAAAAACAAAGTAAAATAAGCTTTATGGTTATTTCTAAATCACCCAAACCATGTGGGTCTTAGGGAGAGCCTTCACAACATCTTTTTTATGCTTTTGGAATAACTTAATTTGTAATGAAGATGGAAATTTTGATCCCACAAGTTATTTATAGGGAATGGAGGAGAGCATACATGCACAACTCCTATTTTACTCAAAAAAATATAACTAACCAAATAATGCTTAACTTGCATAAAATAAAAACTTAGAAGTGAGTTTAATTTTAGAGCACGAAGATGAAATATTTGGTGTTGTTATTTTGCCCCTTGGCTTTAATTTAAATATTTTTTAAAGAAACAATCACAAAACCATTCAAAGAAACATCTAAGTTTTTATTTAAGCACCAAATGAAAGTTCTTAATTATTTTTAAGCACCAAAAAAGAGGTTAAAAAGACATAATTAAGCTTGATTTGATCACTATTTAAATAAGTCTTACAATAAAATTGTTAATGTGTAGTTTAACTTTGAAGCTCTTTTGTGAATGAGACAAGTAACTTGGAAAAGAATGCTCTTGAGTTTGGATGACCTGTCAACCCGAAGGCAAAACTACAAAAAATAAACATGTTAAGTTAGGCAATGGTTATCAAAAATCTCAATAAATCTCAAAATAATAATAATAATAATAATAATAATAATAATAATAATAATAATAATAATAATAATAATAATAATAATAATAATGTTAAAATAAATAAAACAGAATACGTAAAACATAAAAAATTGTAGTTAGTATTTTAATCTTAACTTTTAAAATAGATATTAGTTTGTCACAAAATGTTTAAAAGTTTTCAATAACTATAAGTCACACTTCTCTTCAAAAATTTAGGTTAAAATAGTGAATAAAAAAAAGTAATTAGCTATGTACTATCCATTTTTATCATAAAAATAGACAATAAAAAGTGACAGTCACTAAAAGAGCCATAACTTCTAAACTACAAATAAGATTTTAATGAAATTTTGAGAGAATTAGGATGAAACAAGTAAGAAAAATCTATCAAAAATTCAAAAAAACTTAAATGGATAAAAAATAATATCTATTTTAACATCCATTTTGTTTTAAATATGTGGGGTGCGTAATTGTGTCCCACCAAGCATGTCATTTATGATCAAAGAATTTTTCAAAGAGAGGAAGTTAGATCAAGTGTTTGTCCATGAAACCATGAAATCAACACATTAACATACTAATATATATAGGACTAGATCTTAAGGGATATTAATTAATAAACAATAATTGAAAACCAAACTAAAATGCAAAGAACAATAATCTTTACCTTCCTTGAGAGCTCTAAATGATTTATTCATTGGCTTGCTCGGACTATGCTCAAAAGGTATTCATCAATGGTACTCGGCTATCTCCATCCCTTCTTATCACCATTATTGGATTGTCTTGGCTTGATTTTGGAACTATAACACTATGCATTTGCTTTATGGATCAACTCCAGCATTATAACTCTACTATGTTTCAAGCCCCCTAAATGAAGATCTCTAAGCTTGCTTTTATAGGCTTCAAAATCACTTGGAATGGGTTAAATTAGAACCTTTATTGAGTTTATTAACCTTGGTTGAGTTTAAAAGGTGTCCATATAGTCATGATTAGGTTTTCATAGGTGTGTTCGGCATATTCCTAGGATATTCTTTTGATATTTTCTAAAAGTGACAACTCGCAAAAGGTAATGATTAGTTTTTAAGATGCTCTTGATATTTGAATTTTTATTTTTGATAATTGTTTTAATTTCTCATGGATGAATTAAATCAAGCTTTGATTATTATTTTCTTAGGATTTGGTGTTAATTAACCCTTGTTAGGATTTTGAACATTTTTGAATTATTTTGAATTAATTGATGTGTGTATTTAGTCCATTTAATTGATTTATGCATCAAATTCATTTATTACATGGTTATGAAGCCAAATTTGAGACATTTAGAAATTATTATTTTAGATGGTCAATCACTAGTAAGAATTGGTTTAAATTCGTATATGAATCCATTTGTGGCCAAATTTAGGTATCTACAAATATATATGTAATTCTTTTAATTTCAATAGGAGACGGTCTCATTTTTTACACAGCCAGATTGTGGATAATCCAGTAGAACATGTATTATTGTTACCCAACCTATATATATATGTGTGTGTGTGTGTGTGTGTGTGTGTGTGTGTGTGTGTGTGTGTGTGTGTGTGTGTGTGTGTGTGTGTGTGTGTGTGTGTGTGTGTGTTATCGTTCATGTAACTTTGTGTACTTATATATGTATGATCAAATAATAATTATATTTTTATTTTTTAATTGATGACCACATTGGGGACTCTATTATCTATATGGACACAAGCAAACTTAGGTATTGCTACAATGATTTAATCTATGAAAAAACTAACAGAGATATGATCATTTGTAATTTTTAATTATAAGTATGGATTTGTTTTAATAAATTTCCCCTTTAATTTTTAAAATATATATCAAGTGAATATATTGTCTACGCATGGATTTTTGATGAAATTTGATACTCTAATTTAAACGATTAACATTGATGATATAGTACAAGACAATTTCTATTTTTTAATTTAACTATTATATTTAAATTATCTATTTAGTTTATATATATATATATATATATATATATATATATATATATATATATATATATATATATATATATATATATATATATATATATAGTTTCAAATCATTTCGTTGTCATGAATAGGGCACCGACTCTTGGTATTTCTTCCTTTATCACTCTTGTACATGAGACTCAACCTAACATTGACCCTAATAAGAGTAAATGTTTTTTAGAGTGACCACTAAATTATGGTAAGATTATGTTTAATTAGTTTTTATACAATTTGAAATTTAAATTTTTAACTTGGTTGCATGTCTAGTATGTTAATTTTATAAAAATATTTGTATATAAATAGGTTCAATGACAAGTGAGATATGAGCATAATAGGACCTATAGTTGAATCTTGGAGGAATATAAGGCATATAAAGTAACTATATCTATGATAAATGCATCCAATGGTGATCCTTATATAGTAAATTTAAAGAGAAGGAGGATTTTATATCATTAGGACATATATGACATTATTTTGAATGCATATATAGAAATTTACACCTATTTGGCATTGTGCTCCTATATGGCATTGACCCAACATTTGATTATGATCACATTTTGTATGAATTTATGGATTATATGTATATTTTTATCAAAAAATTTGATCTTTTCTTAATTATTTTATACACATTATCATTATTGTATTGAAACTATGTTCATAGTTATAAGCTTAACCCCACACATTGAAATGGATGGAAAGGCATGGAAATTAGATTAATACACTATAGAGAGACACCATGATAATTATTTTATGAATAGTATTAGTGTGTTATATTATATTCATATGGATTATTTTTATTTAAAAATTTAATTTAATCAAAGGTAGAAAACCATTTGGTATTTATTTCTATTTCAATCTTTAGTCAAATAAATAACTCATATTTCCAAGCCATAGTTAGATATCTCCTCCACCAAGGACTTGTGGATACAAAATAGAATTTATACCATGTTATTTTTAGTGAATAATTAATCATACCATGTTATTTTCATCTATTTATGCTTGGTTAGGAGAATTATTACCCATTCTGGCCTCAAGAATGTCCTTCCCTCTACAAAAAAATGTAATTTTTTAGGCAAACTTGATATAAGCATAAAAATAATATCAAAAGTCATTTTTATGAACAAAAATAATCATTACATTAATTTAAAATACATATAACTTCACCATATATTATTTCAATCAAACATTATACATAAATTCATGGCAGATGATATAGTGATAAGTTCTAAAATTCAGTATTTCTATAGTTAAGAGATAAGTTTTTTGCCTTTAATAGGAATTTCTACTTCTGATGCCTTCAATTTAAAGTATGTCAATTAAAAAGTTTTATATAAAAATTACATATGTTCCTAGGACCATGACTTTGAATCCACCTAGATATGCATTTTTTCAATTACTCTGACATGTAGAATCATGGAAAACAAATTTTGTCAACATTCAAGCCACAACTAGAGATCTCCACCTCTAGTTATTCATAACTAAAATATACAATCACCACCACATCATTGGTGGATAATAAAACTTATGACCATGTTTATAGGCTAAAATTATTCCTATTTAGGATATGGATTACCCATTTTGACCTTAATAACATCCTTATTTGAAAAAATTGTAATTTTTTAGGTGAACTTTAGACACGTGAAAAACAAAAACCTTAAGTGTTTTACATGAACCAAAATAATAATTATAAGTTTTTAAAATAAATATACTTACACCATATATGTTTTCAATATAAAATAAGATACAAGTATAGGGTATATGATATAGTGATTAGTCCTAAAATGCTATTTGTATGCAATGAAGAGACAAATTTTTTGCCTCCAACAGACATTTTTACTTTGAATACACCCACCTTGTAAATCCATAATTTATAATACATTATGGTAGGAAACTTAATATTTTATCAAGGCCATGAGATCTGAATCCACCTGGATACACATTCTTTCAATTGCTCTGGCATTCATAAATATTGACTTTAAATGTTGTCAACATTTAAGCCATAGCTTTGTGTCTAAAATTGGAATCACCACCACATTTTAAATGGTGAATAACACATTATACCATGTTATTTTCCTTAGATAATTATCAATAGGATATAGACTACTTGTTTCATCCTGAAGAACATCCTTCCCTATATACTTCAAACAAGCATAAAAATTGTAATCCAATTACACAAACCTTAAAAAAATTATGTGTATTTATAATCCATATAATTATACATAGATAATTTTTATAAAAAAATAATATATGAATATGTAGTATATAATATATTGACTAGTCCTTGAAATGCTATTTGTATGTAGTCAAGAGACAAGTTCATTGCCTCCAATAGAAATTTCCATTTCTAGGACTTCCACTTGAAAATACACATCTCAGAAAACATCATGATATGAAAATTACATATGTTTCCAAGACCAAGACCTATGAATGTACACAAATATGGATTGTTACAACTACTATGGCATGTAGAAACATTGACAATAAATTTTGTCAACATTTGAGGTGTTGTTGGCGATATCCACGTCTAATACTTCATGGATGAAAAATAGAATTAACACCAATTTTTGGGTGTTTAATAACACTAAGGGACACATTTTTGTCCTTTTAACCCCAAGGGACATGTTCATGTTTAGGATAATAAGTACCTATTTTGGCCTCAAGAATATCCTTCCCTATATAAAAAAACATATAGTTTTTAGTCAAATTTCAGACATGTATAAAATTAAAACCATAATTCACATACATGAACTAAAGGAATAATAATATATGTGTAAAATACATATAATTTCACCATATATCACATTTATATAAAATTAGATATGAATTTTTGGTAGACGGTATAGTGATGAGTCTTGAAATGTTATTTTTACGTAGTCAAAAGACAAGTTTGTTACCTCTAATAAATATTTTTTCTACCAAGACATATAATTTCAAATCCAAAACATCAAGATATTAAAATTAGTTATGTTCTTAGGACCATGACATCTAAATCCACCTTGATATACATTGTTACATTTGCTCTAACATGCAAAATAGATGTTATCAACATCCAAGTTGTAGTTGGAGGTATAATCCTTTGGTGCTTCATGGTTTAATAATGGAATTTATTCCATATTAAGGGTGGTAAATATCACATATTCACACATTATTATCCTTATATTATTCCAATTTAGGATACATAGTATATGTTCTAGCCTTAAGAATGTCCTTTCCTATAATAAAAGTATACCTATTTTTGCCTCAAGAACATCCTTCCCTATATGAAATAATTACACTTTTAAGTGAAATTTGGACTTGAAAAAAATAAAACCTTAAGTAAATAACACAAAAAGTAACTATCATGTGAATTTTAAATTCATGCATTTACACCCTGCATAATTTCAATCCAAAAAAATAAATGAATCCATGTTGGAGGATATCTTGATCAATCCTAAAATGATACTTTTACACATTCAAGGGACAAGTTCATTACCTCTAATAGGCATTTACACTTCTAAGACCTCCAATTTCAAATCCATCACTTTCAACCCATAGGGATATAAAAATTGCATACATTCCTAGGATCAAGATCTATGAATCCACCTAGATACATGTTGTTTTAATTTCTCTCATGTGTAAAAATATTGAGAACAAATGTTATCAACATTCAATCTACATTTAGATATCTCCACCATTAATTTTTCGTGGCTAAAATGGAATAATAACCATTTCAATGGTGGTGAATAACATATACTACCCATTTCTTGGCATTTGATTATTCCATGTTAGGATACATAATTCTCATTTCATCCTAAAAATGTCCTTCCATATACAAAATAATTGTAATATTTTAGGATAGATTCAAACATGAATAAAATAAAAAATCCTAAGTCATTTACATTAACAAAAATATCTATCACATACATGTAAAATCCATCTACTTTCACCCCAAATAAGACCAATTGAAATTAAGAGATGAATCTTTGGTAGATGGTATCATGATTAGTCTTGAAATTCTATTTTTACATAATCAGGGGACAAGTTTGTTTCCTCTAATATAAATTTATGATTTTATGACCTCCACTTGAAAATACATTACATAAATCACACACACACACATACACACACACACACACACACACACACACACACACACACACACACACACACACACACACATAATATGTTCCCAAGACCATGACTTCCAAATCCACGTGGATACATGATAAATCCCCAAATCACATTTTATATAATAAAAATTTGGTTCATAAGTCTTAATTCATCCTAAATCACATCATTGATTACACCATTGATTAATTAACTTAGTTCATGATGGAATCAGATAAAAAAAATCCCCAAACCACATATTGTTGTGATATTTAGGTTCAAGGGGCTCAAATTGGCCATAGTTTCCTTCATGATTGAACCAATTGACTATTTGGTTCATTTTGTGATGAAATGGCCCCAAATAACATCCTATACATTCAAAAATAGGTTCACCAAGTTTAATTTCACCCAAATAGCATCACTAACTACACCAATTGACTAATTGGCTCAATTTATGATGAAATTGGAGATAATTAAGCACTAAATCACATCTTATAATTATAGTGATGTTCAAAAGGATCAAATTAGCCCCAAATTACATCTATGATTAAATGAATCAATTATTTAGTTTATTTTTTGATGAAATTTGATTGATTGATCCCTAATTAGATTGTATATAGTTTGATTTAAGTCTAAAATGGGCTCAATGTGTCCCAAATCATGTCATGAATTACATAATTTGAATAATTGGCTCAATTTGTTATAAATTAGGGATAATTGATCCCTAAAAGCATAACTTATAGTTTTAGTTAGGTTGAAGGGGATCAAATTGGCCCCAATTGCCTCCATGATTGAACTAATCAACTATTTAGTTTATAATTAAATGAAATT
Organism: Torreya grandis; assembly: GCA_037957365.1. Lineage (NCBI taxonomy): Eukaryota > Viridiplantae > Streptophyta > Pinopsida > Cupressales > Taxaceae > Torreya > Torreya grandis. Next base: position 5,259,402 of record JARHVA010000328.1, on the reverse strand, counting down.
GTGATTTATTAAGCACTGAGTCATATCTAATACAATAAAAATTAGGTTCATAATGCTCAATGTGGCCCAAATTGCATCATTAATTACACCAATTGACTAATTGGCTCACTATGTGATAAAATTATAACTAATTTATCCCCAAATCACATCCTATAGTTGTATTTTGGTTTAAGGGGTTCCTTTGGCCCAATTACCTTTACAATTAAACTAGTTGACTCTTTGGTTCATTCTATGGTAAAATTAGGGTAGATGGAGCTTTAGGACACATCTTATACAATATAAACTAAGTTCACAAGGCTTAATTTGGCCTAAATCACATAACTAATTACACTAAATGAGTAATTGACTAAATTCATGATATAATTAGAGCTAATTTACCCTAAATCATGTCTTATTATCATAATTAGGTTCAAGAATGATAAATTGGCCCTAATTACCTATGTGATTGAAAAAATCAACTCTTTGGTTATTTATGTGATGAAGTAGGCCCAAATCATATAATATACACTTTAAATTATGTTCACAAGGATCAATTTAACCCAAATCACATCATTAATTATAATAATTGATTAATTACCTCAAACCATGATGAAATTGGAGCTAATTGCGCCCTAATTCACATCTTATAGTCTTAGTTAGGTTCAAAGGGATCCAATTACATCCTTTATTAAACCAATCATTTTTTGGGTTCATTTAATGATGAAATTAGAGATAATTGAGCATAAAATCACATTCTATATATTTAAAAAAATAGTCTTAAATGGGCTAAATTTGGCCCAAACCATGTCACTAATTTCATCAATTGACTGATTACTCAATTTATGATGAAATTAGGTATAATTTAGCATCAAATCACATTCTATAGTTGTAGTTAGGTTTAAGGGGATAAAACAAGTCTCAATTTAATGTGGTTGAATGAATCAATTATTTAATTCATTATGTGATGAATTATGGGGCTGATTAATCCCCAAATCACATCTTATACATTCAAAATAGGTTCATGGGGCTCAACTTGACCCTAATCACATCACTGATTACACTAATTGACTAATTGGCTCAATTTGTGATGAAACATGGGCTAATTTAACCCCAAATCACATATTTTGGTTTAATGGGATCAAATCAGCCCCAATTATCTATGTGATTGAAACAATGACATCATTTATTAATTTTGTGAGTAAATTTGGGCTAAGTCATCCCTAAATCACATCTTATAAAATCAAATTTAGGTTCACAAGGCTCAATTTGGCCCAAATCACATTAGTGATTGCACCAATTGGCTAGTTACCTCAATTTATGATGATATTAGAGCCAATATATCCCCATATCACATTAAATATATAAATAATGCCTTTTATGGTGCTTAAATATGTGTAATTTACCCTTAAACTATAAAATAACACTTTGTTGGTCTATAATTTAATATTATTTACATAAACAATGTCATTCAATCACATAAAAATGAGCAACTCTTCTTAAATATTACCAATTCAATTTTAAAAACCTTAATTATTTTACTAACACTTAAGTTTAATTCCATTTGTGTCTACCCAATCATGCACTTAATTACAAGATTTCTTAATAAAATTATAAAACAATAATAAATTCCATCACTTGCTATGCAAAAAAAATGTCTCACTTTAAAGCCTTATGCATATTTGGATTGCATGCCCATACACTCATGAAATCAATACAAATAACAATGAAAAATGTAGATATGTAAATTAACATTTAAGTTAAAACAATGCACTTATGACCACCCTTTTTACACACTTAGCTCATGACTTATACCAAGGCCTTTTGACCACTTTCCTTCACTTTATATGTAGAGGAATCATTATTATATGTAAACCAATGACCCCATAATATCTTTATTCCTCATGTAAAGTAGTTCATGCTTATCCACAGACTATTCATGGTACCCATATTAGTTGTTTTTTATCCTCAAACAATAACACCCTAATTAGATAGTAACACATCACTCTCTTATTTGGATACACCACTCTTTTTGTCCCACTAAATAATGATGAATTTCCAAAATTAAAATTAATTAAATGGTTAGACCACAAGTTTAGCAAGACCCATCTAGAGGAATTATAAAAATACTAGTATAAAACCACATTTTGAAACATTTTGTAGATAAGATACTTCCACAATGAAAAGAACCAAAATTTTATTTGCACATTGAGATAAAACTCCCTATTTATCCTAATTATGATTACATACATCTCTATTAGTCTTAATCTAAAGTCTAAATACACTTCCAAGGTCAAAAGTCACCATTGGAGAACTTAGTCACAGTAATATTTCACCAACATCTACCATTTTGTACTAGTATTTCACACAAACCATCATAAAAAGGGATAACTATATGGAATTTAATCCATTTTTAGATTATTGGTACGTAGACAACACTCAAAGGGGGTTTTGACGTCAAGAACAATTTTAACTGCTAACCAATTTTACCTCTATGATTGCATTCATCTTCTTATGTCATTGAGATAAAGTTTTTAAGTGAAAATAATATATACATTGGTTTTCACATTATATCAAAAGATCCCTCATAGTACACATAACACACAAGAAAAGGTGAACCTAACCCATAAGTTTTATATCTATGCTACCTTCCAAACACTGGCACTCCCCAAGAATAATAGTGCACTTCTCTTTTGTCCAATTATAATGCTCCTATTCAAATCCTTGCCAACTCCTATTTCAAGTATATAGTCTATAAACATAGTCTCTGTATTAATTTAAGTTTTAAAAACATTCTACAGCTCAATTTTTTATCTTAATTTACATTTTCATTTGTACTTTCCATATTTAGTATATTTCTAAATATAGTAAGTTTCAAGTAAGTTTGTGTCATTTATTGCATATCTATAGAATTTTTAACAATTTTTATAATTGAGGTGTAGAATTATATTAATTCGCCAAATTGGATAAAGAATATTTCTTAACCCACTTATTATTAAACATTTTTAAAACCCTACTTCTCCATTAGGGTTTCGGATTCATAATTTTTTAATTTCTATATTCCCAATGATCATCATGATTAAATCTTTATATTTAATTTTCATTAAAAGTTTATTTATTATATTTAAATGTTCCTTATAAATTGTGAATTATTTTTCATATATGTAAATGCATTGATACATAATGTCAAGGTAAAGATCACATCCTATATCACTCAAGAGCTTAACTATGAGTAGTTTTATGGTGATTATTATTGCATGGCTCAATCTTAACTAGCACCTATTACTAATAAATTTCAAAGGGATTTTATGGTTACTTTTATTCCTCCTACACCTATACTTCACAAATATCTTAGCTTATATCTCACCTCTACTATTCACCCTAGGCTTATAGTATACCTTGTATTATGAGTTGTTACTAGATGAGGTTTGGTACCTCCTCAACCATGATAAGAGGAATAAAATTAGAAAATTCCTCCTCATCATAAATATAATATAATAGTACCACATAATAATTATACAGTATATTTGTATTTCTTGCATGACATTCCCTAATTTCTTCTAAAATTAAGGAACCTCTTTTTCTTTTATGTGGCTGGTCACACTTGTGCTCACGGCTCATTGGTCTCAACACTCTAAAATTTCTCTGGTGGTTTACCTTATTTTGTGTATCAAATGGGATCCTATAACCACCTTCATTTTAAATATCATGTCTATGTGATAAAGTTTCATATTTTACACTTAATGTAAAAATAGAGTCTTACCCCTCGAATCTGCATTCGAATATCTCACTTGCTTAGATGTGAACGCTTACATCTAGACATTGTTGAATGTATCTAAATTTATGTGAATCATAGGTCCTTCAACTATTTTATTTCAAATCTTAGGCCCTTGAAAATAAACTTTTTGATTACCACTTCAACTAAAAACACCACCCTGACCCTCTATTTTTACAATGAAGCAGCATACCCTAAAAATCCCAAAACTCAGGTCAAAAATCAAACTATTTAAAAAGTCATCCACTTTTTAAAAATAAAATATTAAAAAATTATTTTTGATGACAAAAAGGATTAAAAATGAATTTAAACTGTATGCAACAAAATTTAAAAGTTTAATGGTTTGGGAAAACCATAGTTTTCCCCAAACCATTCTCCATGGCAACTCCTCTCCCACAAGGGGATATAAATTTGAAACCACCTGGTAAAGAAATAAAATGGATCCATATAAATGTGTTAGTAGAGGCCAAGTAGTTATCTACCTTTGATGCATGGGTATGATGGCCACTAATCATGTGACCATGTAGAAGGAGACTGTTCAATCGAGCCTTCGTAGGTGCATAGACATGATAGGAAATACCTTGTACCCACATAGACATGTCAGTAAAGGTTGCTAATTTGGGCCCTCATGAGCACCCAAACACACCTAGATTCCATCACACAACTATGTGGACTAGGGTTGATTGGACATCCTTTTAGCTTGTGAAAACACACATGCAAGCGTATTTAAAAAATATTATTTTTAATTAAATTTTTAATAAAATTAATGCGACTTCAAATATAATTTTGATTTTTCCACTTGGTACATTAAATGACCCTAGAAGATGTTTTTATCTATATCTCTCAAACTACGTGTCCATTTTTTGAACCATCTAGGGCATTAGAAAAATCGTTCCAACATAGTCTACATGGTGCAATTGATTTCATGAAAAAGTACCCCAAAAAAAATTTATTTGTGTTTCCATAACTAATTTAATAAAGTAAAAATTCAAATTCAAGTTCAAATTAAAGTGTTTTTTGGTTTCAAGGGGGAATTTTTTCCTTTTATTGACCAAAATTGTTATAGATAACTAGATCTTAGTCATTTCAAAATTTTGGATCTTGTTGATTCTAAGTGAGGAGACATTTGACTAGACATTTTTAGTACCTTTTAGCATAATCTCTCCCTTATTTTTTCTTTGGAACTATTTTTATGCTTCCAAAATTTGTAATCGAGTGGTGAATGTATACCTAAACATTGTTATATTGAAATTAAAATCATTATTAATCAAATATTTATATGTTTATTTTTATTTTCTTACATGTTAAAATGGTGGATATGTTTTAGATTAAGGTAAAAATAGGTTTTGAAGGGACCCCGAAACCCTTTAACAGATTAAAAAGATAGAGCAATTACAAGCACCAAGATAAGCATTCCTTAAACCTACTAAGAAGTAGCAACAAAATTGGGTAATACAAGGACAACATCAATATCCATTTTATATTCAGCCCCCTAATAATCCAAATAAAGATTTTCTATCTAATTTTTAGGGGTAAAATCTAGAATAGTTGCCTGCCTGCCATCAGCAATATTCTGCATACTTTCTAGCTCTCTGTTTTTCTTTGTGGATCTTCTTCCCAGTCTATCTAGAGAGCCAACATCCAGTTTCACCTTTAAATACTGTTCATCTCCTTTTCTAGATTTATCCATAGTAGAAGCAGGATGTTCTGCCTTCATTTTCTGGTTTTTTTTGCTGCTTCTAGTTTCTACCCCCTTTGTAATGGTCTTTTTTATCAGCCCTTTTCTTTGGTTTAGAAAATGCTTTAAGTTTTATCCATTATAATTTACAGTAAGATCCTTCAAAGGGTAATCATTCTCAGCCTAAATCTCCCTGGACTAAGAAAAAAGAGAATCTCCCTCCTCTAATTTATTTCCATCTTCAGCCAGGAATTTTCCTTCCTCCAGCTCAGTTTTGTCATCTACATCTCTCCATCAGTCTTCTATCTTTTGACAGACAACGATTTGTTTTGATAAATCTATAAAATCATCTATTCTTTGTGAAGGAATTGTGGTTTTTTATTGCATCCCATGTCCTTTTTTCTCAGAATTTTCTTTCTCAATAGCAAACTCTTCATCTGCCTCAGTTTGTGGAGCTTTGGGATCTTCAATAGAAATCTCTTTCTCCACCTTATCATGTAGAACTTTATAATCTTCATTATTCTTTAGTTCTTGTCGATTATTTTCTTTGGGTCTCCATACTTTCTTGTGCTGAACCTCTATCTTTCTCTCATCCAAAACACTGCTAGGATAATTTTTACTTTTGTAAGGACAATTTCTGGCCCAATGCCCCTATTTTTTACAGGCATAGCCCAATGGTGGATATGTTATTCCTCTTCTTATCTTCTTATTCTTTGGACTCTTGCATCATTATTTTTTGGTGGTTGTGCATTCATTGGATAGGTAAGAAATCAATTTTGTGGCTTACATTTGTTCAAATGACTTAGATTTAACTGCATTTCAATAGGGTTTTTTCTTTTGTTCCCCTTTCTTTTTATCCTTTTTATGAATCTAATTAGGCTAGGGTTTCATTTAAATATAATATACTTATCTCATTTTATCTTTATTGCTAAAGTCATTTATTATTGTTAATGCATTTTTGAATGAAAATGTATGCAATAAATATTTAAAAAATAGTCGTATTTCTTTTATTTAAATTCAAAATGCTGATTTATCTAGGCAAATTTGTATACATCCCATTGTTCTCCAAAATAGTATTAAAATACATATGAGTGAGATAATTAAACTTGTATATCCTTATTATTTATCAAAGGATTAAAATAAAGTTTAAAATTTTCAAGAACCAGTAAAGGCCCCTTGTATGGAATAGTTTAAAATGAACCAACTAAGTGAGATTTAGTCTATCAAGACTTAGTGGATATAGACCTTAGAGATATTTATAGATATTTTTTCATGAGAGCTTGGACAGTCATCATCCATCCTAAATTTGGTGTACTAAATAACCCATCAATAAAATGGCACTAGAAGGAGGGCCTAACAATAAAAACATTTAAAATTAAATTTTTTAAATTGAAAATATTAAACTTTGACATTTTAAAAGTGTTGCACATATTAAAGATTTGTAAATGTTAAACTGTAAAATTAAAAAATCATCACTAGATCAAAGTCCATAGGGGTTGACTTTGAATTATTACAATTCACTGAACACAAAGAACCTAAAGCAAATAAAGTAAAATAAAAAATAAGACGCACTCAATTAGCTAATAGTTCACCTATAACTATTATAGTTTCTTTTATTAATCCATTTTTTTCCCCTCAAAATTGACATATGACCAAGGCTTGGATTGGTGGAGGTAACTGCCCTATCAACATTATAAGGGTTTCCCATGACTTACTAGAAAATCTAGAAAATTTTTGCCCTAGGTATGTGCATAGTGGAAGCCACACTGTTGAAGAACATATTAAAGCGTTAAAAAAACCTATCATTAGAACATAAATTAATCATGAGGACTTATATTTTCACCTATTCCCATACACTCAAGATGAAATTGCCTATGGTTTGTATATAGGATTGCTAAATGGTTTTATCACTTCCTAAAATGATTTGGAAAATGTGTTTATCAATCACTTAAGGTTCCCCATCGATCTGACTATCCTATACCATCACTTTGTTGATGCCTATGGAGAGATGAGTGAACTTATGAGTTTATTCAATGCACAATTTCATAATATTTATCAAATTTTCACACACTCAAAAAAAAGTGACTACCATAAAGACTTACCTGAGGACTCTAGATTCAACGACTTCCATGTTCCTCAAAAGAACTCCAACAACCCTCTTATCCTTATATTTAGCATACAATGAGTTTATTTTCATTGAGAAATAGATGGTTCCACATGGTTATGGATTTTTCCCTTTACCTTCACTTGGCCAAATGGAAGCTTATAATCAGATTCCAATGATCAATCATGTTCTTCATCATAATACTATATTGATGAATATAATCTTGGGTGCCCTATATGCAAGCCCAAATATGGTCTAAAACCCAATTCCTATGAACTATATGCCCAATGGTCAAATTTTTATGCCTCCTAATCACATTTTATCATATTAAAATAACCAACAGTTGGTCCCCATCGCATACAACATAGGTACCATACCTAGCACTAGTGGTTATACCATTTTTACTAGTAACCAATAGGTTGTCCCATCATTTTTAAATAACTAAAAACATGTTATTAATGTTCATAATCAATCACACCCTACTATCCATACATTTATAAATGTTAATGTACCTATGGCTAGACTACAATTAAAGGCATGAAATCAATAAAATGTAGGAGTGAACCTTGAAGGAGCCAATTTATAGTAAATGGTTTAGAAGTTAATAAATGATATGGTTAATTTATGTAGGTAAGTTCCTAAAAACACCAACAAAAATTCAAATAACCTACTGTAGAATGGAAATTTCAACTTCTAAAGAACCAACAAATAATGGAACATGAGACCAAATAATAGAGGTGTACCTATCCCACTAGAAAATAAAAATAGCAGTGCTTTTAATGTAGTAAAATTAGATGATTTAGCACTTCCCACCTAGTGTACGATACATAATACAACTAACCATATTGAAATCAATTATGTAGAGTTTATATGTGCCTCAAACACCTTTTCAAAGGACATGGAAAATTTACAACTAGTTCCTACACCTGATAACAACTCTAATCAAGGTAGAGGAAACCCTGGTATGAATTTAGTCTTAGAGACTTATGAGTTTATGTTTGAAAGTGTCAATGAGCTTGAACACAACCTATATGAGGTCCATGCTTTTAAAAATTCCAAAGGATAAATTACTACCAATTGAGTAGTAAATTCCAAAATCCATTATCCACTTCTACTCCTCCAAACAACACTCAAGGTTCACCTGATGAGAACTTGAGTAATAACTCATTTCTACCTAAAGGACCTACCATATCTTATCAACTAAAGAACAACTCTACTCCACCACCAACTAATAAACTAGTAGATTCAAGCAAACATGGATATAGAATTGTAAATGACCTGAATAAAACTAAGGCTAATATAATTATGTTTGATATGTTCCAAATTTATAATCAAACAAACATGTTATTAAAAGAATTATTTATTCCTAAAAGGAAAGGAGAGAATAGGACATTGGATGCTCATGTTGTAATTTACAAAGAAAAATTTTAAACTCCTCTTTTAGTCCTAACAATACATATTTTTTTAAAGTACTTACATAATTATTTGGTTGACTCAAGTGCTTACACAAATGTGATGCCATATACCATTTGTCATAAATTGGGTCTAACTCTCATGAAGTCAAATATAAATTTTGTTCAAATGGACAAGTCAGAAGTTTGATTGGTTGGTGAACTTAAAAACATTTGGATGGAGTTAGCAATAATTTATTGATATTTAGGTATTAGATACACCTAATGCATATGGTATGTTCCTAAGTAGAGATTGGTCAAGAGCATTAAACAGATACATGTAAACTAATTTTGCCACATGGTGTGGTATGATCAACCATATTTGAGTCAAAAGAGAGCCCAAGATGACTCATATGATAACATAATATAATAAAATGAATGAAATATTATTTGAGGAGTTAGAGATCAAGGTGTATACACTTGAGAAAGAGGTAGAAGCTTATGAGAACTTCTCCATTAATATATTGACCATATAAGAAAAATTATAATTTAAAGAGTTGGATCAATTGTATGAGGAAGACATCCTCTATGCACCTAAGATAAATTCATTATCTAGTGTTTCCATAGCATATGAGGGTGTGAAGCATGCTAATCCAAGTGAAAATTAAGGACTTGTAAGCTCTTTAGATGATAAAATGACTATTATGGACAACCATATGCCTAATATTGCTATTGAAGACCTAACCAAGTCTTTATCAACTTAAAAACAATATATGTGCCCACTTGGTAGTGAAGAAATAGGTAAAGAGATAAATATTTCCACTATACCTACCTTTCATACCCCATGTACATAGTTGAAAACCACTTGTGGATACTAAAATTTGATGGATCTAAGTACAAGAGAGAGTATAACACTGGAATGGAACTCATTAACCCTTGAGGGACATCATACCTAGCTACATTTCTATTAAAATTTGCTTTCAAATATAATGTGCATAAATATGAGGCATTAATTCAAGGTCCCTAGTTTTCTCTTAGGAAGAAGGTTAATAATCTCAAGGTTCTTGGTGATTCAAAACTAGTGGTCAAATAGGTAAGAAGATAGTATGATTTTAATGACAAGCATTTATCTAGGTACTACATCCAAGTGTGGAACTTGATAGAAGATTTTGATGCGTTCAATATTCATAACTTGCCTCATATAAATAATTACATGACAGATGCATTAGCTACATATGCTAGTACTCTATAATTGATTTTTGACTCCAACTTAAGAAGGTTTTCAGTGGATTTAGTCTCTACTCCTTATATTCTTGATAATATCCAAAAGTTCTAGGTATCCAATGATGATTAGCATATCATCAACTTCATTACAAAAACTAATGTATTTCAGTCTTAGATTACTAATGAAGATGACTGATAAGAATTAAAATTGGATGAAGAAGGGATGATAAATTTGAAAACAAATAGTATGCCAAAGGACATGGTCTCACTAGAAATATTATTTAACATGGATTACCAAGGTAAAAAGAATAAGATTGTTTCTACCAAATGTATGCTACACCAACATTATAATCTAGGAAATGTTAGTGAATCAAAAAATATTCTTCTAAGCACAATGTGTACCCAAAGGGAGAAACAAAAATTCATTCAATCCATAAAGGACTTCAAATATGTTATAACATGGAGCTATAATTAATTGAAAGTGTTTAACACTTCCATTCTCATGTATACTATCCCTCTCAAGCTAGGAATCAAACCATTTTGTCAAAGTTAAATAATGGTTAACCATTTGTTAGAGCCTTTTATATTTAAGGAAGTGTAGAAATTGCTTTCAACAAAGATCATCTTTCCCATTAAGCACTCAACATGAGTAGCTAATCTGGTACTAGTTTCAAAGAAGAATGATTAGATATGACTTTGTGTGGATTTTTCAACCTAAAAAAATCCTATGAAAAGGATAATTACCCACTACCTTCACTAGATGAATTCTTATTTATAGTGAATGACTCTCAAATGATGTCATTTCTTGATAGGTATTTAGGATATAATCAAGTAATGGTAAACTATGAAGATAGAATCAAGACAACATTTACAACCAAGTTGGGTACATTCACATACAAAAGGATGTCATTTATCCTAGTCAATGTGAGTTCCACATTTGAATGTTCCATGGATATTGAAATTAAATATCTCATTGGTAAATATTGTCATATACATGGATGACTTGACTATATTTTCCAAGAATTAGGAAGACCACATGAAAGATTTGAGGGTAGTATTGCATAGGTGTCAATATCATAGAATATACCTAAACCTAAATAAGTGTAAACTTAGATTTAGAGAGGGTAAATTTCTAGGTCACATCATTTCAGAGTGACACATTTCAATAGACATAGAAAGGGTAGAGGCAATCATGAAAATCCCATCACCTGGTAGCAGAAAATAACTGAAGTCATTCTTCAACAAGATCAACTTCTTGAGTAATATCATCTTGGGCTTCATTGAGATAGTCCAAGAACTAAACAACATGCTAAGTAAGGATGTAAAAATTGAATGGATGATTGAATCACAAGTGACTTTTTTTAAAATCAAGACATCAATTATAAATACATTGGTGTTAATTAATCTTAACTATACACAACCCTTCTACATCTTTTTATTTATCTGTGAACAATCAAGTGATATAGTTATAACATATAAGAAATAAGTTGCAGATGAGAAAATTGTCTCATTCATGATTTATACATTATTCAATGCTAAACTAAGGTATCCAATGATAGACAAACAAGCTTTTGCCTTAATAAAAATATTCAAAAATTTCAAGCATTATATTATGTGTATCACGGTGTTTATAGTTGTGCCTAACTCAGTAATGAAGGCTATGCAAATGCAAAATAAGTTATGTGAGTGAAGGGGTAAATGAATGAATATTATCCAAGAGTTTGACATGTAACTTCAACAAAAATTAAAATTTTATGAATTCAAGGACTTAGTAAGGCCATGGCTGAAGTAGACCCATATATAGTTTTCCATTAATATACATTATGAGATATAACTAATGATGTTTGGTACCAAAATTTATTCTATTACATTATGAATAATGAATACCCATGCCACTTGAAATCTACTTATAGGATATCACTACACCTAAAAAATAGTAATTTCATGATCAAATCAAGTGTATTATATAGAAGAAACCATGTAGGCATATATTTGAGATCCTAAACAAAGAGGAATCATTTGGAGTACTTGATGATTTCCATGATAAATATAGAACTGGTCATGGATTAGGGATTGTTACAACCAAATAGACAATCATGATGGGATATTACTAGTTGCATGTTTTTAAATATACTCATGCTCATTTCTCAGAGCTATCATACCTACCAAGTTAACATGCATAGATAATGTACCACACCATGCCATTGTAGGTAGTTATTGAGGTCTAGCCACTTAAAAAATGGGGAGTTTACTTCATTAGTGTTATCAATTCTCACTCATCTACAGTACATAATTTCTATACAAACTAACTATTTTACCCATTGGATCAAAGTTCAAACATTCAAGAATTACATGACCGACATGGTAATTAACTTCCTAAAGGAGCACATCATAACAAGGTTTGGGATGCCTGATTCTATGGTATATGATAATAGTCATATTTTTTGCTCACTACAATTCATTTAATAGGATTATGATAACTAGGTAATTATAAAATATTTATCTAATTATTACCTTCAAGGTAATGGGGTTGTTGAATCGATAAACAAAAATCTATTTGATGTCATTAAGAAAATATTGGAAAAGAACCCAAAGAAGTGGCATAAAGTTTTTAAGTTTACATTATGGTCTGATAGGACTAGAATTAAATATTATCTAGGTATTTCCATATATCATCTTGTATATGGACAAAATCCTATCTTTCATGTGAACCTAAGAATTCAATCCTTGAAATTCATGAAGGATTACCTAGAAACTAATGATAAAATTGAGGCTTGACTGCTAAATCTAATACAATTAGAATAAAAATGAGATGAAGCCTTTTTTGGAAGAAAAATTAATGAGATAGGATGTGAATCAGTGTTTAAAAAACATTCTTTTAATTATAATTTATCATTCAAGAACCATGAAAGCAACATAGTGATCTCGCAATGCATAAAGAACCATTCACATGAGCATGAAATAAGAGAACACATATATGAGTGGGAAACACTCAAATGGAAGAAACCTCAATATGATATATACAAATGGATTAATATCCTATGAAAAAAAATATCAAATTTAGTTGAGCACCAACTCCAATAAAGTAAAGCACCCACTTGACTAGACTTTAGTAAACATCTACTTGCAAGGAAACACCAACTCCCTAAGTAACTCAAAACTAACTTATAAAACACAAAATTTTGATCACTTTTCACACCTATTCTCTTTTATTATGGTTAATAACTCATTTCAAGACCTCCTTCTGCTCAACAATGCATCATTTTATTTGCTTCTTTCTCACACACTCAAACAGGCTTAAACTACCTTGTATATATAATAGTCTCATGGTCACAGGCAACTTGGTCAGCCACACACCTTAAAACTCTTTATTAAGCCACAAAATATGTCTTAATACATCTTATTAACATGTTTCAATAATAATTTTAAACCATTTTGGTCTTCCATAACTCATTTGGCCTTACTCCTTTAGGTCTCATGGACACCTAATTGCATTAGGTCCACCCTCTTAACACCAAAAATTGATCTTCTTGGGCCTAGATGTCCTTCTTCAAAAATTAAAAAAACAATTTAAAAATTTATCCAATGAACTCTTCTGACCTCATTTTTGTTTTATTAGACCTACATATTTCATTCATACCATGAAAGCTCCTTTAGGACAAACTCTCATATTAGGCCTATGTACCTCAATAGTTTATCTTAAATTAATGAAGCTTAAACAAACTTAAGATACTCAAACATGAAAAACTAAAAATTAATACATATTATCCATGACCTTAGGGTCATCACCAAATTCTTGGAACACCTTCACTCAGGGCTCAAGAACATCTATGCAACTTGCTTACTCAAAACTGCCAAATCACCTAACAAACTAGTCATGAATAATTAGACCTCCAATACCTATGTAAACACTTGTAATGACTCATGATGAATAATAATGTATCTATGATATATATATAACATCATTATATATAAATTTCATATGGTCAAATGTAAAATATTGGTCTTACAGACCAATTTCTTGACCTTATGTCTCATAGTCCTATCTGAACTAGTCAAGCCATTTTGTATCATTTGGTATCATGATCAACACTGTCATCATCACTATCATATATGATTGTATCACTTATATTTTTGGAGATAATATATTCTTTGGTATAAAAACTTCTCTTGTTATTGAATAACCCTTTCTTTCCTTCATACTTCTTGAAGCTCTTTTTACTCTTGTTAAACTTATATAATTTATTACCATCACGACGATGTTCATCATTCTCTCCATAATTATCAATATTATATTTTTATGGAAATTGGATGTAAATTAACCAATATTAACATAGTTAAATCACTTAAATGACAACTTTCCCTTATACTTACCCAAACATTTTCTTAGTTTTATGACAAACATGGCTTCCATCATGTCATCATCAATGTTTGTATCAAAATCATCCTTGACCTTTTTACCTTGTGATTTTTTTCTCATATTTTAATGAAACTTCCTTCTTGTAATTTATTCCATTGTTTTTTCCCATTTCATAAGCAGTCAACCAACCATGAAACTCATCCATCTGAAGTTTTTTGAGATCTTTGATCTCTTTCACAAGAGAGACTTTTGAATTAAACTAAGATGCCAAGTATCTTAATGCCTTTTGTACTACTGTTGATTCTTCCAATTTTTATCCTAGACCTCTAATTACATTTAAAACTTCATCTACTCTTAATAGATAATATGCAATGTTCTATTCCTCCATTATAAAACTTTCAAAATTCCTTCAGTGGGTTTTTAATTTTGCCAACTTGACTTTAGTATCTCCTTCATAAATGGTTTGTAACTTTTCCCAAATTTATTTTAATATATCAAAATTCATGAAATTTAAAAATTTTACCTCTAAAAGACCCCATAGGATGGCATTCATTGCCTTAGATTTTTTTTCACTTACCTTCTTTCATGTTGCATCAGTTGGTGGTGTAAGAGGTGGAGTGAATCCATTAACAATTAATTTCCATATGACATAGCCCAAGGACATTAGATAGTTATTCATTATGATGCTCCAAAAATCATAGTTAGTACCACTAAATAGAGGATCCTTGATGTTTAATAAACCTCCTTGTATTTGATGACTAGGAATGCTTGTGTTTCAAGGATCTCCTTTAAGTTATTAGACCTGATTCAAAGCACCATGATTTTATACCAATTTTTAGAAGAATAATTACTAATATGGGGGTGAATAAATGTTTTAAAAACATTATTTCAATTATAATTTAACATTCATGAACCATGAAATCAACATAGTGATCTAGTAATGCATAAAGAACCATTCACATGAGCATGAAACAAGAGAACACATATATGAGTGGAAAACCCTCAAGTGGAAGAAAAAAATGATGATATCTAAAAATGGACTATTTTAATATGAAAAAAAATACCAAATTTAGTTGATTACCACCTCAAAATGGAGCACAAACTCTAATAAAGTCAAACACCCACTTGAAGAGACTTTAGAAAGCATCTACTTACAAGGAAGCACTAACTCCTTAAGTGACTCAACATCAACTTAGCCACCTCATAATTTTGATAACATTACATACCTATGCTCTTTTTTTATGGTCTAAAACTCATTTCAATACCTCCTTATTCTCAACCATGCATCATTTTATTTTCTTCTTTTCACACACTCAAATACGCCTAAACTACCTTGTATATATACTAGTCTCATGGTCACACACCACTTGATCAGCCACACATCTTCAACCTCTTAGTTCATCCACATAATAGGTCTTAGGAAATATTATTAACATGTTTAAATCATAATTTTAACCCTAATTTTTTCCTACATAACTCAATTTGGCCTTACTCATCCTTTAGGTATCATGGAGACCTAATTGCATTAGGTCTACCCTCTTAATGCCAAAACTTGATCTTCTTGGGCCCGGATGGCCTTCTCCAACAATAAAAAACTATTAAATAATTTATATAATTAAATATTATATCCTTATCCATCCTTTATACCTATATCCTTCATTCATACCATGAAAGCTGCTTTAGGACAAACTGCCCTATTAGGCCTGTGTACCTCAAAAATCTATCTTACAATAATGAAGATTTAACACACTTAAGCTACTCAACCATGATAAATGAAACATGAATATATATTATCCATGAACTTTAGGTAATCACCAAATTATTTTAACACATTCACTCAAGAAATAAGGGCTCAATAACATCTTTGCAACTTGCTTACTTAGAACTACCAAATCACCTCAAAAACTAATCAGAAGAATTAGACCTACAATGTCTGTGTATAAATTTTCATGACTCCTGATGAATAAAAATGGTCCTATGGTATCTCCATAACATCCTTAGATATAAAATTCATATGGTCTAATGGTAAATTTTGATCTTGTAGACCAATTTCTTGACCTTATATCTCACAGTCCTATCTGAACTAGTCAAGCCATTTTGTGAGCAACATTTTCACCACATACACTAACCTCCAAGGCTTATCAAAATAATTATCATGAATTAAAATTCATAAATAAATTACTCATGCACTTTATTACATAAATCTATCATGCATAAACCCTCAAATCTATCTCTTCGTCTCTGCTTGGGTTTTACATTATTCGCACCATTAAGTTTGTCTACAAGTGGCTTACTTGGATGACAAATTTAGAGATATTCAAGGTTATAACCTATTCAAAAAACATCATGGACATGTACAATTAGTATCTATATTATTATTCCATCTATTTACTCTTCTTAACCAATTCAACTTTTGAGAGCTACAGTAATTTCTTGACAAATAACTTTGTACTTATACATTTTATCTCTCATCTAACTAACCACCACCACCTAAAATTACCTGATAAATTTTAATACGTGATATAATAGCTTATATAATCATTTGAATCAATATTGAGCTTATTTAAATAAAATATTTCACATCAGGTCCTTATTATGGTTTTAGGGAGGTTTAACACATGTTTTCATGTTAACTATTGTTCATAAAGGATTTCCACTTGAACCCAAAACTAATTCTTAGAAATATTATATATTACCCTTACCCATCTCTCTGAAATAACTTAAACTCCCATGTATAGGTTACACATGTAAATTATGCATAAAATTTCTTCTTGGGTTTGAGTACCTCATTCTATGTGCTTGAGATGGCCTAAAATAGTGATTCATGCACTTTTCCTTCAAATTTTTACCTCAAACTTTGTGATCATACCTAAAAAAACTTATCTTATCTCTGTCCATGATCTCATGTTCATACCTACCTTGAAATCTGATCTTCATACCTTACTAGGCCAAGTAGGGTCTAGGAGTGGTCTAGGTGTAGATTTAGACTATAGGTCCTACCCCTATAGGCTCATCATTAAACTCTCATGAATGATTATATACCTTTCTCACATTCTAAAACAATGCCATACAACCTTCACATTCTTGTGTTCATTCATTTCACCATGCACATACCTCTTCATGTCATGACTATGTTTACTATGCACTTGACATCAATGACCTATACCTTCCATGCTGACATTAACAATGATATCAATCATGAAGACAAAATACATTAGTTGTCTTCAAATTATTTATTTATTTTTTTCTCATAATAACACTATTCCATGCACCTTTTCACATCACACACTTCCAACTATCCTTAATCACCTTTGATATCAACCTTCATAAGATACACCTTTGACATCAATGACAATACTCAACAAGCCTTGCTTCATTTTAGAAAACACCAAGTAGACATCAAATTTTTTTTCAAAAATGAGATAAAGTGAAAACCTTCTAAATCTTATATTTATTCCTTTTTTGGGACAAGGCTCACAAAAAAAGGGACATGGAAAATTTGAAGCCATGTGGTTAGTTCCCTACAAAATCTATAAAATCTTAGGTGATAATGCATTATACCTAAGATGTCTAACTTGTGAAGATGTTTTATTGCTTGTCAATGGGTAATTACTTAAATACTACTTCCAAGATTGAATTATCTTGACAAGTTCTTGCACATACTTTCACTTTCTAAAAAAAGGGTTAAACAAGAGGACAAAATGTTTTTAAACCAGTAAAAAGATTGGAACCAAATTAGAACAAGTAAAATCACACTAAATCATGTTCAGAATTATGAAAATAATGTTATAAAATGGAAAGCACATGAAAGAACAATGGCATAAAAACAAATCAATTAATTCAATCAATCACACTAGATCACATTGGGAAGTGTAAAAGAAAAATGAAATTATTAAAATGTCTTAAATTAATCACACTAAGTCAAGTTGGGAAGTATGAAAATTTTAAGAAAAGTGGTATTATTACATGCAATTAGAAAATAAGAAGATAAAATTTAAAGATTAATTAATTAAGCATAAAACATACTAAATCAATATGGGAAGCATTTCAATGATGTGTAATTCATAATCAATCACATCTTATCTCATATTTCACACATGTAATTTCACTATGACTTAGATTATTAGAAAATTTTGTGAAGAAGGCCAGGTCCTATCCATGTTCTTACACTTCAACTCACAAATGTAACATCAATGAGGTGGAAAAAATGTTAAAATATGGTAAAAGTGGATGTTTGGAATGGTAATGTGAAAATTTGGTAATTTGTGAAGAAGGTCAAGTCCTATCCATGGTCTTAAACTATAACTCACAAATGTAATCCCTAGGGGGAGTGATCAATGAACAAAACAATATTTCTCAAGGGTAAATATGAGGATTGTAGGGAGTGAAAAAGGTAATGTAAGAATAATAATGTAGGCATCTTATGAGAATATATTAAGAGACATGAGGCACACTAAGGACATGAGAATATCTTAGGAGACATGAGGCACACTAAGGACATGAGAAGACACTAAGTGACTAGTGACCATAAATATACAGAAGATACATGTTTGTTATAGACATAAATATGTGTAGGAAAATAAGTGTGGTACTAAGATCAACTCATGTTAGAGGTTTTGAACAAGAAAACTAAAATGGACCTACCTTCTCAAAACATGTTCCCCATTCCCCAAAACCCCTTCCAGAGTTGTCAATCTATGATGAAGATTGGGTACTCATGTCATAAAGTAGGTAGCACTAAAAGATTTTTTTATTATCATTTTCTAATCTATTATCCTACCACACCCCAATGGACCTTGGATCTATTGTGAGGCCAAATGTGTATTTTGATCTTTGATTAGAAATAAGAGTTGTTCTTAGAATCATGTATTTTAGTGTGATTAGACTATTGAGAATTTAGAATGTTTCTTTTTAGATCATTGCCTTTTGTTAAATGATTTTGATTTTGAATGTTTTATGGCTTTTAAGATTCCTTCTCCATACAAACTTAGAATGACCAATCATGAGAGATAGAGTGATACACAAGAATGAGATTTAGGCTTTGACTAAAAGAAGCTAAATATTTAATGATGTGACTGACTAGAACACTTAGGCTTAACAATGAATTAGCATGTTAACTCAAGTATCAACCATGTGTATGCTTAGTTTGTGAAAGGAAATAAATGGGAATAAAGGGAGATCCAAAGTGGACCAGTAAAAAGAGATTTTAATGAGATGAATTTTTTGCTAATTGATCACATGGTAAGGAAGGAATGACTAAAGGGAGCAAGGTTTGTATAACCAAGTCACAATTAACAATTATATGTGTTTATAGAGATAAGATGGAAAAAAAAATATGAAAAATAACAAAGTAACCATAAGAAATGAACTCAATAAGGATAAGGATAGAATTATGAAAAATAACCCATAAGAGGATATAATAATAATAATGACATCATAAGCAAAATGAAATTAAAAAACAAAAGTCATCATATAAGATAGATAGGAATTTGACATAATGTCAAATAATATAAAATAGATAAATGTAAATTTGGAGAACACGTCTAATTAAAATGAAAATTTAAGAACATCATGCATGTGCTCATAAGTACTGATATATTTATCCACACACATTATCCATAACATCTGATAAGTTTATATGAAGTTGAATGCAAACTATAATTAATGTCTCATCAATCTTGAGTGAAAATTTATAAAATACTTCATGTTGAATCTCCTCGATAGAGAAATGTAGGGATGCTTGAAGGATCATGATGATGAGGGTTATCATGCAAGGGATGATTAGGAGAATGCATGGTAGTTGATTATATGAGAGATGAAGGAGTAACGGGTGGAAAAGGTGTCACTGATGAAGGAGTCACCAATGGAGAGGGATCCATGGGTGAGGTAATGTCCATGGGTGAGGGACTCACAGGTGGAGATGGAACCACATGAGTTGGAGCCATGGGGGAAGAAGGGAGGGCCTTATTATGAGAGATACCTATGGGAGGAAGGGTATAAGGTACAAGAATGGTTAGGAGATGATCCTTGAAATTATATTAAATAATGTGGCATCAATCATTATGATGTGTACCATATTGGTTCCATAGATAATATACCTCTCCATACTTGGGAAGATATTTAGGTAACACTTTTGAGGGAGGTATAGCCTTGTCTAAGGGATGAGGAGTGGTGGGACACAAGGTATTGATATATTTTTGTAACTTATGATAATGTATGGATGAATGGTTATCTATGTCATGGAAGTAATAGATATGCTTATGAGTAGACTTGGTAGGTGTACTCATAGGAGGAGTGGAAATAGAAGGTAAGGAAGATTGGTATTGAGAAATATCTAGTTTGGTGACTAGAAACTGTATGAATGTCTTTAGGACTTTGATGGATTCCTTCACTAAAATTGGATAAGAATTTTTAATTTGATAGGTTAAAAACTAAGTTTTACAAGGATCTTATAACCACCAAAGTCCAATATAGAAAGTATAAATAGGTCGAATAACTAAAACATCAAAAATCCACTATATTATACTGAGAGCAACAAAGCTAGAAAACCAAAAATAAATATTAGGAGGGAAGCCCCTCCGATAGGTCTTCATCATATTTAATATTCTTCATATGGATTTCTTGATTTACATTTGAAATCTTTCCCTGTGTATGGTTCATGGGTCCTTTAGCAGCTTCACCTAGAAAGATCATACAGGGTCACTTCTACCTTTTAACCTACAAGGGAGACTACTTAGGGGGGTCCCCTTGGGGGAACCCTAACTAATACCTTAACTTGGTAAATATCTAACCCATTAATATAATTAAGATTAATTAAATTTTATCCTTCATAATTATCTTAATCATTATGTTCATTTTGATTATATTGATTGTCATGTTCTAATGGAGGTATATCAACATAGTCATGTGTTTGCACATATTCATTAATAATTACATCATCAAAATAATAAGAAACATTCATTATATATATTTTATATGAAATAATAGGAAATTTATTATGATTTATATGGATCCCACTTAATATTACTCTACATCTTAAGGGTACAAGGAAACTAGCCTTTTTTCATGGCATAGGAAGGGGTCATGCAAATATATAGAAGGCTAAAGGTGAAAATATTTATTATATTTTTTATTAGAAAATCAAAGATAAAATTTGAAACCCTAATGTAAATCTAAGGCTTGACACAATTTTATATGTATATGATTTCACCAAAATGTTTTACCTTAATTTGAATTAATGGGTGAGATTAATCTAATTAAGATAGAACTTTGAAATGTAATTTGAATATTAAGATATGGCATTAAAACATACATTTAAATTTATAATATTTAGATTGAATTTTATAATTTTACAAGTGGCATATGCTAAATATACTAAGTACAATAAAGATATGAATTCTTATCTTTTCTAGTTGATTTTCTAGCTATGACTATATTCTATAAGAGAAAACTGGGATAAAGTAGGCATGTAGTTCACTTGGTTTTGAAACTAATTTTATTTCTTTGATGGGTTAATTTCATCGATTTATGATAGTTAATTTTTTTAATTAACATACATGTAATCAAGGGTAAATTTATTGTACGGTCACCTATGACTATCATTGCTTACTTTATGCTTGGTATCCCAAACCCTAGTGATGTTCACAACTCCAAAAAATAGCCCCCTTTACCTTTAAAATATAGGTTTTATTATCACAAATATAAAAATTTATAATGGGGAAAGTGTAATGGTATAATCTAACCTTATTCACCAATCTTTTGATGATTTACTATTATCTACATATCTTATACTCTAAGGAGGGAAATCAAACCATAAGTAATTTTCCCACCTAGTGTGATTGTGTAATTGTTCTCCTTCACAATATGTATGTAACTATTTATTTATCTTTTGATACTTGAAATTATTGATTTGAATTTTATTATAAGTGATTTAGACTTGGTTTTAAATTATCTTAGTGATAGGTTTACAATTTTATAAAAATAGGGCAAAATTTTTCAATGTGCAAAATGAATAGATGTATAATAGATAAGTGTCAAGTCCATTTTGAATGATAAATCAATTTGTTTATATATAGATCTAGTTGAATAATTTATCACACCACCAAAATTTTAGGTTTATGGACCAACCCTAAGGATCAGTTTGATTTTATAGAATATTGGTTGTTAGAAGTAGGTATAACTAGATCAGGCTAGTATCAACTAGAAAAATTGACTTAATCTAGCATAACTGACATGTGTACAAGTAGACTAAACTAAGAGTATATAGATGTTTGTGTAGGATATTTAATAGGTTTTAGATTAAAAAATGAGGTTCTTTCAAGTGTGTAATATAATAACAAAAGGATTGACTCATAAGATAGCATGCAAATGTGAGAAAATAGAGGATTATGATATTGTTTGTGTGTACAATTCATGTGTGTCAAGCTTTTCACTATCAATTACCAAAGACCAAATTTTAGTATTTACACATACTTTCAAAAAACATAATAAGTTTTTGTAATTATGTTTACTTAATGTATACATGGTTTTATTTTTTGAAGAGAATATGAATATTAAAAAAAATCTATATTGCTCTCACTAATTTTTGAAAAAGACACCCTTCTTTTGTCATCGTAAGACACAATTATACACTTACGATGTCAAATATACACCATGGACATGCCTCTTATTGGGCATATTATTTTTTAAAACATGGATTCATATCCTATTGATGATTCATCATCCTCTCATCTACCTTACTATGAGATGGCCTTTGAATATGATGCACCCATTGTTTCACTTATTATAACCCACACTTTTAATTAATCCTTCATTTTTGAATCATTTAATAAGCACATAACTGGGTTTAAATACCACACTCTCTAATCTATGTGTCATAATGGTGGATACATAGGTAAATTTTTACAAGGCATAGTTTCCCCTATTTATCCCATTCATTAGATTATTCACCAAAACATTGGCTATAAAGAAAATGATTTTTCATTAAGTCCACTTCATGTGAACTCACATGTTTTTGTTTGATCCATACTTCATTAGGATATTGAGTATCAAATGAGTCTTTTAAACTTTCATTCATGTATAATAAACATGATCTTATTTCAGTTAGGCATGAATATCTTGACACAAATTTAAATGATTCATCACATGAACCATTTGTGCACATGGAACTAAATCACATACAAGTATCCTCATATACAATCCATATTCACCAAGTCATGGTGGCATATTAAAAATTATTTTCTTAGGATATACCAATCCTCTATAATTTAGTTGCATCATCTATACCTACTCATTCTTCCTAGCAATGCTCCATTGATTTTAGAACAACTCTATTTGGATGTGTTCTCTTGATTTTAAGAAACTCTAACATTAATATAACATTTATTTGATAGATTGATATTCTCCTTATTTGGAGATATTTTTGTGTATACAGTGTCTTTTTTGTCTTCATTTGGTGTTTTTGGGGGTATATTATACTCGTACTAAGTTATAAAGTGTCATGGGGTGTGGTCTTTCCACAACCTAGTCTACCTTCTTGCATGTGTGCCTTGTTGTTTTTTACCTTTTTTATATTTTATTTGATATCCTCTCCCATAACCACTAGGTTAATATTATTCAATATACCATTTATTTATTCTTCAACACCTTGATAGTTAATCCATATTTTAATAGCAAGAATTTTTTGTCATACCCAAATTTTCTTTAGTGTTTGATAGTGGATTTGAACTACTCATATAACCATTTTCATCCACTTCACCCTTTAAACATTATGGGGTGGGTGTATTTTAATGAAATTACTTATATGATTCATAGCATTAGAATAATATATCACATTATTAAGAAAAAAATAAGTAGATCCATAACAAAAATTGGTGAAAAAGCATTATACTTAAATATTATGACTGGGCCACTTCAATGGGGTAACCTCCACAAAAATGTAATAAGAATAAAATTCACAATATGATGATAAAAGACTAAACACTACCTTCTATATATACTCTACTTATCCATGGTTATTCCATAGGCTAACCATGCTAAGAACATTGATAAATGCAATAAGATAATATGAAGGTGTGTTAGCCACACATATCCATAGATGCACTATAGGTTAAGGGCATAGAATTCCCTTCTCCTTTATAAAAAAATTATCCTCAACATTGAATCAAAATAGGATGTTGATACAGGAATACTTCATCTACCCATGTTGCATCCTTAGAATGCAAATTCTTCCATTTGATCAAATACTCCTAAATCACTCTGATTTGTAGTTACTTAGTGCACATGTGAAGGATCTCTTTAGGATAAAAAATGACTCGGCATTCTTCATTCAATTTAGGTAACTAATTTTGAGTGGAAACTTTGTTTCTAATTACCTTCTTCAAGAAATATAAATGGAATATCAGATGTATGTGAGTGGATAGGGGCAATTCTAGCTTGTAGACCACATAAATAATTTTTTATAAGATCTAATAAGAGACATGATACTCAATGGAAATCTTGTTATCATTTTTCTATTGATTTAGATAAATCTAATTATATCATTAAAAATGCATAAATACCCAATCACCTATGTCAAAATGTCACCCACTATGGTGTTGATCTACTTATTGATTCATTTATCTTTGTGTCATTGCTAAATTATCTCACAAACTAATTATTACCTCCTATTGATGATGAATATTTTCCTTAATATATCAAACCTTGGGATACATCGTCAAGGCTGAGGTGATGTATGAGGTTAATACCCATATAATGACACAAAGGGAGACATTTTATAAGTATGAAAACAATTTTTATACCACCATTTAGAAAGTGGCATCCAATGAACACATTTTTTTATTTGTTAGAAATAAAACAACAAAGATAACCTTCTAGACATTTGTTGACTACCTATGTTTGTTTATCAAATTAAGGATTATAGGCAGAGATATGATCTAGCTAGGTTCCCAAACATGCAAATAATTAAGTCCAAAAATTACAAGTAAATATGAGATCTTAGTCACTTATAATGATATTTATACTACCATGCAATTTTTGAAATATATTGAGAAAATCAGAAGCTAATATACTGATAAGAAATGGTTTTGATAAGGAACAAAAAAGATCATACTTGGTGAGTCAATCCACAACTACATTGATAACATTTTTACCCTTAGACTATGGTAACCTAGTAATGAAATATATGGAAACCTCCTCCCAATGATGGCTAGGGATGGATAAAGGCTACAAAAGTCTTGAGGACTAAATGGTTTCACCTTTGTTCTATTGACATACCATGCATTCATCAACATATTTATTGGCATCCCCCTTGATTCCTTCCCAAAACAAGTATTTATTGATTTTATGTTATGTTTTTAATAATCTTGAGTGATGTCCAAATGGAGATGCATGAAGTTATTGAAGGATTTTATATTTGAGGAGAAAATGATTACAAAGGTATAATTTATCTTTATACCATAATGTGTTCCCCTTCCATGTAAATTTTTCAAATCCCCTATAACCCTATTGAATATTTTAAATCAAATCATGGGTAGCACTATCATTCTCCCATTCTGATCTTGTTTCCTCTAGCTAATCTTCTTGCCAAATAGTCATTTGCACATAACAATGCCACAATTAATTCATCACTCCAGGATAGTGCATATGGCACCACATTCTCTTTTCTTTTCTTATAGACTATTTAAAAATAATAGACTAACATTTTAGTCACCCTTTTTTTGCTCTTCATAATACAATCATTGTTCCAAAATTATTTGAGTTTATCATGATCAATATTTACCTAAAAATGATGACCCATCATATAAGGTCTTCATTATTGACTACATGCAAATTAGAAACATTTCTATATCATAGATTGGATTGAGCCAAATTTTTTCCTTCAATTAGTAACTCTCAAATTCAAGTGGTTTTCCTTCTTGCATGAGTGTAACCCCCATGCCATAGCGTGATTTATCATATTCTAAAACAAAATATTAAAAAAATTAGGAGTAGCCAGAACTAGAGTGGTGCACATATCCATTTTCAACTATTCAAATGCATTGGTAGATGTATCAATCCACTAGAAGGATTCTTTATTCAAATAATATGTGAGTAAGGTTGTGATACTACCATGGTTTTTGACAAACCTACTATAGTAACAAGTTATCCCCTTAAATCCTTAAAGGTTATTGAGTGTCCTAGGAACCTGCCACTCCATCATCACTTGGATGTTCTTAGGATAAAATTTCAATTTTTAATGTGAAATTATATGAACCAATTACTCAACCTCTCATATGCCAAAATTATATTTGGAATGTTTCAAATAATAATGATGTTGTTCCAAAATTGAGAGTAATTATTTCACATGTTTCAAATGGTCTTTCCAAATTTTATTATAAATGAGGATGTCATCAAATAAACACCAACACAAAATATCTAAAAAATGGCCTGAAAACATTATTCATCAAACTCTGAAATTCATATGGTTCATTTGTGAGACCAAAACGGCATGACCATAAACTCATATGGCCTTCATGAGATCTAATTTTTTTTATAGGTATGTCTTCTACTCATATTCAATTCTACTGATACCTAGAGAAAATATATAACTTGGTAAAATAAAATTCATCATTTAATTCATATACCAAATCATCAATTACTAAAATATGAAACTTATCTTTGATGGTGTACTTTTTGAGTTCTTTGTAGTCTAGACACTGTTAACTAATTTTGAATCCCAAGTCAAAATGATCAACCCCTATAGGTTGAATTTTTTTTGTAAGGTTATTAAATATTTTATGTGGTTTCTATGATCTTGTATTAGTCTTACAATTTCTTCAAAATAGTCTTCATGTAGTCATATTGGTCCTTAACTAACACTGTTTGAGGTTTGGTCTCATATGTGCTTCTATAGTCCTAAGGATCATGTATGAGTCTTAATGTTGTCAAGTGTGCTCAAATGTATAGCATGGTACTGAGTCATTATACAAGGTTCTTAATATGTCTTAAAAGTAATATTATCATGTATTAACCTTTTATTATGTTGATATGCACCATAAAGTCATTTTGGTCACCTTTTGGCCTAATTTTGAGGAATGGTACGTACCACCTTCAAGGAAAAACATTTAAATAAGTTTAAAAACATAAATAATGTTATAGAGGGGTCAAAGATAGTCAAAATTTGATGAAAATTACAATTTAATGCCTAAATTAAGTAAAATAATCCTTTATGGGCACTTTTGGGAACTTGTACAGCCTTGAAAGATTAAAATTTAAGTGAAAATGGTTTTATAGAGTCTCTTGTACTTTTAAAATTTAGATTAAATCTTTGGATCAAGTTTCAAGTATTACAAATATAGATAGATCACTCTTCTTCATCATTGCCTTAATAAACTTAAAAAGGTAGAATTCAAATATATGGTATAGATAGGAAAGAGAAATTTGGAGGCTAAATATTTGGGAAATGTTATGGGTACAAATTAGCTTCAATTTAGTGTTATTTTTTTATATATTAATGGCACCTCTTTTATGAACAATTTCTAAGAGTGATAGGAGGTCACTATGCCTTGTCCATTCAAGTAGGGTCTAATGTTTATTTTTTCTTCACTTCAAAGTTTAATGGAGGAGAATGGTTTTTTGGGATGTTTTAATAGGTCAAAATATTCTTTTCAATGTTTGTTTCATCAAAAAAATCGACTTCATGAAGTGCCATCATCAAGGAGAACATTGTCTCAAATGTATGGAGCATGACATCTCTGTTGCAAGTGTTTTGGTTGATTTAAAGTGTTTCCACCTTCATAGGTTTATAATTACCTCATTTCTCATGGATAATCCATCACTCAGATGATTCATATGTTATTTTTATAAAAATGGTCTTTCTCTTCAAGAGATATCATGTTTTACACTTTTAGAAACATGATACAGTCATAAACAAACTTTTATAGGTTTGAATGCTAAGTTTAGCTCAAATGATAAATGGAATATAAATAATAATCATGAGAAATAACCCTTGAAATATTTTAAACTCAAGGAAATGATAATGGGACTTAATACATTCTCCAAAAGGACTTGGATAAGTTTTGTCTACCCACAAGTTACAGACCTATAGGTAGATATTCATGGATTGTAGGCCTTATAATGAAGATGCTTAAAGCCATGGAGAGACATAGTATATCCTCTAAACACTCAATTGGTCTGAAAAAAATATTTTGAATCATAAAAATCATGCATGATTACATATACTCCAACTTTCAATACACAAAACCTTGCACATAAGCAGACCTCGAGCACAAGTTGTATATGCAAATGAGTAGTTTGGATTGTATAACTTTCAATTGAAGTCTGCAGAATATGGATAAGGTGATGATAAAGAGACTTTATTTTATGTAATTTTTAATCTTCAAGAATAAATAATTAGGTTGTCTCTAATAATTATATACAATCAAGAAAAGATACATATAGGTTAAAAACCTTTAGGTCCTTTTTTTGGATAAAAAACACTTGTTCATACCAAGAAGAATTGGTTTGGATACATGATTCAAGCATTACATGAGAAGAGTCATAGAATAATTCACACCTAAACCAATATATATTCATGAAGGGTTGAGGTGACTAGTGTCATACTCACTAGTGTAGTTCACAAACCTAGTACACATACACAGGTCTAAGTTTCAAGACAAGAAGGTAAAGGTTTGTAAAATTCTAAGAAAAGGATAATAGAACTTATAGTGAAATGATAAGAAACTTAAAATTAATTTTTATTTACTTTTAGGATATCAATTACCTAATTAATAAAGGTCACCTTTTAAGGCTTAATACTCCAATCCCCAAGTATCCACCTACATCTGTGTACTAGACATGTGTAAGGAACAAGTGTGTGTGTAAGGATTTTGGGAAATTTGATAGGGTTATAAAATCTCAATAATATAACAATATTTATTGATATTTTAAATGGTTTGAAATTTAAGTCTTAAAACCATAAAATACATTAAGACTACCCCAATAATAACCACTTACAGGTTTTCTAAGAAGAGGCAAGTTGGTTTCAAGCCTGAAGAGAGGGCAAAGTGCATAAAGGAAACGTTGGAGTCTAGATCAAGTAGATAGACAGTATACAGATTTGTTAAAATTTAAAATTATCTAAAATAAAGTCATAAAATAATTTACTATCTATAGGACTCATTTTCAACCCTGCCTACATAGCCAATGAGCCCTACAAGTTTTTCTACCTTATCAATCACAAGAGGCTACTTGTTTTAAGATACATAGAGGTATATGGAGGGATTAAATTCAATATGTATATGATATATTATGATAATATGGTTTTATGTACCCCTTATACTCATATAAAGTGAATAATATATTGAAAAACCATATCTACACTTCTAGAGTCTAACACTACATAGGCAAACCATATGAGCAATCATGAGAAAGGTTTTTGATTACGAGTAAAGTGAGAGTTTGAAGAATGTGAGAAGTTCATAAAAAACTATGAACCTAAAAAACTATTCATATTCATAATAGGTTAATTTAAATGGTGTTTTAGCCTATAAAACCACCTTGACCTCTCTTAGGCTTTGTCCACTTAATATGTGTGGCATTGGTTTAAGAGTTAAGGCCCTAGGGATTATGAACAATCGTTAAGAACCTAAGTCACTTTAAACCCTCCTAAAACCCTAGTAAAGACCCAATGTTTAATTTTGTTCTCAAAAGAAAATTATATGACCTATTTTTATCCTCTAAAATCCTAAACATTATTCTAGACTCCAATTATATTCTCAATGTGTATTTCATCTGTAACTACAACTATATGAATTGCATTAAATGCCCTATTTTACAACTATTTTTGGTGTTTTATAGGGTTTTTGATAGGGGAAAAATTTAAAACTATTTTTTAGGGAAATTTTAGATGTATTCCATCTATTCAAGCCTAAAAATCCACATAGGACATCCTAAAAGTGATCAAACAAACCTCATTATTCAAGGCAGTCTTCAACAAGCTCAAAAAGAGACTAGGTTTCAAGACCATTTCATGGTTCTCACACTTCCATAGGGTTTTAGGAACTAAAATTTGTCATGTTTTTTTTTATAGGATAATTAAATTTAATCATGTACTTTTTGGTGATTTTACATGTTTGGGAGATATCTGGAGTAGAAAATCAATCTTCTAGGCAAGGAGGCCTAATTGGGAGAAGAGAATAGTAGAAGAAACACACTTCCACTTACTCTCAAGACCTAAACCTTGTAATGGAGTTGTAAATTCATATTTGGTCTTCAAATATGTCTTAATTCTTTTAGTATCATTCATACACTATCCTACACAAGGAGGTTTACATGATTTTAGGGCTACAAGGAAAAGAGGCCTAATGAGAGCTTGAGGAGAAAAATGGAGTTTGAGAGTTGTTTCATGAACCAAAATAGATTGACTTATTTTTTATAAGGTATTTAAATTCCTTTAATGTAGATAGAGTGCCATGATGAAGTTTAATTCAAGTTTTGAGCCACTTGGACAAGGCTAAGTATGGTAGATGAAATGATTTCAAGACACCTAAGCCTATGAATGATGGTTTCCACTAAAATTTCATATCAAGGGAGTTTATAAATGTATTAAAGGTTTAAAATTAGAATTTATAAAGGCATTTATGTCAAAATTATGATTAAAAGGTCCATTTGTCACTTCTCATATGCAAATAAAGGTAGTTTTAAAGAAGATGTGCAAGGTATCACACTGAGTTTCTAATTCATGTGTCACTTGGATGATGAATCATATTTAAAGGAGATACATGTGTCTTTGGAAGTATATTTTGACTATTTCATAACTCCTTTATTATTTTTAACTGACACTAGACACTTGGCAACCTCCTCCTCGACACCCCTCTCTCTTTCTTCCTTATTTCTCTATATAATCTTCCACTTTTGGCATTATAAGACATACACATTTGGTATGGTGAAGCCATACTAATTTTAATACTGATTTTTCCTTTGGAATAAATATTTTAATCTAGTTTTAATCTCTCAAATTCTTTCATAAGTGTTTCAAGTAGTTCATTGTTGAATGGCAAGTGATAGTTATCTCTCCTTGTGTTCATCTCACTCTTTCAATCTTTGTGTAAGTAATCTACCTTATAATAGGTTTCATGATGTGTAAATGGTTGTTTTGTTTTCATTTAAGTGTTAATAAGACTAATAGTGTCTATTATAAAACCCAATATTCATCTACCCTAATAAATACATTGCATTCTAACTCTATGTTGAAACACTTTTGCTAGGAGAACCTTGGGCTTTGAGATCAATTTTTCAAGTTGTCTTCCATAGTGCAGGTTCAAGTAGACTTGTGGAGTTTATCTTGGTGAATCACCTCTATTATATTATTTCTTAATCTCCTTTTATCCATTTTCTTTCAAATCAAGTAGGTTTGTGGTTAGTTGTAGTTGTTATGCAAAATGAGCTAGTCATTGAATCTAGAGATTCACCTCTAAGAATTGTCACCCACAACATATGAGGTATTTCAATGTTATTTAAATTTTAGAAGGATTGAATTACCTTCAAAAGGTTTAAAATTTTGTTGATAATATGAACATCCTCCAAGTGTCACCCTTATTTTTCACCATAACCACTAGGAAGGAGTGTTCACTTTAGTTATGTCCAATGATTCTTGCCTCCAACATCTCCTCCACCATATTTTTAGTTTCAATATTCTAGGCATAGGGATACCTTTAGGGTTTGATGTTGGTTTTTTTACTTATGAGAATTATTCTAATGTCATGATCATGCACTCCACTGGGTAGAAGTCCTTTTGGTGTCACCAAAAAACATAGAATGGTCATCCATTGCCATTTATAAATTAGAATGGGTATAATCCTTAGTCGGTTGAACTTCTATGGAAAACAAACATGCAACAAATTATTAAACACATTTTATAAGAATCTTCATCATCTAATGGGAACTAAATAGTTTTGGATATTTATCTCGTAATCCACAGTTAAAATATCATGTGTTTTGAATGGAAGTGCATGAATAGTTATTGGAAATTCATCTCAATAGTGCCCAACATTATGAGCCATTACAGTCCTAGAGTAATGGCTTCCCATCCCATGGGAATAATAAACTTAGGATAATATAATAGGTAGTCTCCCATAAAAATATTAATACCATGTCATTTTTCAAAAGAGTTGATGATACAACCATCTGTAATCATGACCTAAAATTTTGGACCTAGGTAAATGAAATAGTTCAAATAAGTAGACAACTTACTATTGATAAAGTTGTGTGTAATCCTAGATTAAATCAACATAGTTACCTTTTATTTCTTGAGGAAACCTACCACCTTAAGAGTTTTAGGATTATTAATACTAGAATATACATGATAGGAAATAGTAAGTTAATAATATTTATATTCATACTTGGGTTTTTCCAAACTTATACCTAACATTTCATCATATTCATCATTATCATTGGTTCCTTCAATGTTAAATAAAATCTTTTCATCATAGTAATGTCGTTTGCTCCATTTTCTATCACAAGTAAAACACAAACCTTTTACACTCTTCTCCTTAATTTTTTGAGGGGTCAATCAAGTAGGTTGAGTAAATTATGGTGTTGGGAAAGTGAATTCACAGACATTAATGAAAGGTATTCATTTGAGAATATATTTTTCCTATACTATGTGTGCCCTTGGGATGGATTCGTTTATTCAATTGGGACTAAACATGTGAACCTCCAATTGGATGTTATCCTTGAGTCCACTTAAAAATAGGTTAGTTAGATTTTACTTAGTGATGTCTACCACATGTAAGGAGAGATTTTGAAATTTATGAATATAATCCTTTATATTCCCTATTTTCATAGTTTGGATAGTTGGCTAAATTATTTTTTTAGACATTTTTATAATATTAGAGTTTTAGCTCTTAAGAAAATATAGACTAGGAAACCAAGAGACCCTTGTTTTTCTTTTGAGCACATAACCATTGATACCAAATGAATTTCTTAGGTTCCCTATATAGAGAGGCCATGACCACCTTTTATGAGCATTGAGTCTAATTTAGAAAAAATAAATTTTCAATTTGAGTTATTTAAGTGAGTGGATTATTACCATCAAAATTATAGAGGTCCAATTTGGCAACATTAGCTTTAGACCAGGATTAGTGTCATGATTTTTTGGAGTAGGACAACCAAACTGGAGTGGTATTTTGAAATGGTTGAGATGTAAAGTTATATAATTTTCAATTTATTTATTGAAATTGATCTTAAAAGAAATTCATGCTCCCTATTATACCCATGATGTCCCCTTTAACCACATCAAAATCATTTTTTATACCATGCCAAACAAATCTAACTTGATTTTCTAAAATACCTCTAAAATACATGGATCAAAAGTTATAGACTCTGTGTCATGTTTTTGAGAAGTTTTAGGAGTTTATTTCCTTTTTCAGAATCTGTGAGTGTTAGGACTAGCCATGCACAAACCCTAGGATGTTTTTATCCCCAAAGAATGTAGTGGTAGATGAGATGTTGAAATCACATCATCAAGATAAATATGATAACTACTAATGTGCACAAGGGTGAAAAATTTTAGCCTAAAAAAAGCTACTAGTGGAATACACTGTTATAATTATCTTACAGAGATGAATCAAACGACTTCTATTTTGTACAAGGTTAAAAAAAATCTACATTTTATTTTTACAATTTTTTTTTTGTCCTCTTAAAAAAATCCATGAACAAAATTACAATGATGAAAAAATAAACTCTTCCAAAATTATAAGTTATGTTTTTTCAACTTTCTAGTGCTTAGGATGTTAGATTTTAAAAACTCATGCCATGAAAACTTGCCTAAATCAAATCTCTAATACCACTTATAATGAAATTACTTTGATGATTTGGAGAAATAGAATAATATATAATAGAATTATGAACAAAATAAGCAGATCCACAACAACAATTGGTGAAAGAGTAAAATACTTAAATATTATGACTAAGCCACTTCAAGGGGTAACCTCCATAATAATGCAATAAGAACAAAATTCACAATATGATGATAAAATATTAACCAAATCCTCTTATATATATTATGTTTATCTATTATTATTCCATAGGCTGACCATACTAATAACATTGAGAAATGGAATAAGATAATATGAAGGTATATAAGTTATAAGTTAGCCACACATATCCCTAAATGCACTATAGGTTAAGGGTGTAACATGTATAAATATTTAATATTTATATTTTGAGTTTCCCTTGCATCTAATTTATCATTTTATTGCATTTCAATTTGGTGAACCTTTTTTAATTTTAACACTTCACTTGGAATTATTATCATCTGACATCCCTAACATCTGTCTTTAGTGATCAAGTAGTATATTAAAACCATTCATTCACATTTTTAGTTCTTCACAATATATCCATTAATATTTCACTTCTTGAATTATTCAATGATGGATTTCATCCCATATAGTGCAATATTAGTAGTACTTAGTTTGGGTTTTTAGAGACCTTTATTTTGTATCTTATTTTTCCAATTTTTTTATTATACATGGGTACCTCATTAGGCATATTTTTTAGACCCATTTTATAGGATTATTATCTTTATCATTTTTCTAGGATTCCCTAAGTTACACTTAAGGAGGGAGTTGGTGTAATATTATTCTTTCACTAATATTAACCTAACTTTAGTTAGCTTAATTGCACTAGGTTTATTTTGTGAACAAATTATAGGTTTAGAACAAGATAATTCACATCACTAATTACTTCACACCATATAACACATGTTTCCATTTTATTTAAATCACTTCAAACATATGTCAGTTACTTGGTCAAGAGTAGAGTTGGTTCACAACTCTTAATTTTACTTGGTCAAAAACAAAGTTAGAAGCAAACTTTTGATTTTTGTATATATTTACAACATATACTTGTTATATATACTAAAACTGAATATTTATATCATATCACTCTTGTACATTTTATAAATATCAATCAAGGATCTACCCTTCAATTCTAGACCTCTATGTTGCTGAAAGGCTCGCATTCACCATTTCATTGTACCTAAATGCTTATCTCTTTATCCAATATATACCATTATGATGACCTAATTTATTTCAATACATATAAATATTAAAACTTGATAAACATACTTCACTCTTATTTTTATAGCCATACTTATTTTCTATCCTTCTAGACACTAGTAGCCACAAAGGGACACTATCATTGACATTAGTGTCTAGATCCTTATCTAATGTCTAGTTTCTAAAATTCATCCAAATTTCAAATGTTTAAAAAAATATGGGTCAAATTATTTTTATTACTTAACTCTATCATGATATATTTTCAAAATTTGTGGTATAAATACAATTATAAGCCTTCTCATTCCTCATCTATAAAATACCAAGCAAGCACCTACCAAATCTCATACAATCAATCGCACAACTAAGTTATTTTTCCCTATTCATCCCTATTTATTTATAAATCTAGGATCAGTCATTAAAAATTTCTAAATAATTAAAATATAAACACATGAGTGATATTTTTCAAGTTATAATCTAGATTATCCCATACATCTTTATATAGTATAGTGCAACCTTGTGTGCACACAATCCCATACATAGGGTAAAAATAAATAATCTTAAGGCCCTCCTTGGAATATTTTATATGTAGGTAGTGTTCAGTAATAGATGTGTCATTTAATTTATCTCAATTATATGATCCTAATAACCCATTTTTAATAAACTCATTCTAATGGTGAAGAAGGGTGAAGAGATATGGTTTGATAAATTAGTGAAGAGAAACAACCTATATCATAGATCTAAATATATCAACATAAAGGTGATAAAAAACCAAAAACATCAAATTTGGTCATATTAAGATAAGTCATTATTTCATACTAGAAACCTATGTCACATACATAAACTATAACTGACAGTAGTGTTTAGATTTGATAATAGTATCCACAGTTAAAGAATTACAATTTCCAAAATCTGATGACTAATCTAGAATATTGATTATGCATACTTTATACCTATTTCTATTATATATATTCTTATGTTGTAATAATTATAATTTAGAGGGGGTATTAATCATTTCTCTTAAAATAATCATTCAATTTCACTTATCATTCATCAATCATTCATTCAAACACATAGATCAACCAATGCATAAATAAGTATACATAAGAGCATGAAGCACAAGACACATCACATATGTGGGAAACCCTCACAAGGAATAAAACCCAATGAATCCTAAATTTGTAATACAACCATATAATTAAAATATCCAAATTTATTGAAGCACCAACTCCACAAGGAACACTAACTCCTACCTACTCAAGCACCCACTCAACTAGTCTTTAGCAAGCACCAACTTGCAAGGAGGCACCAAACCCCTAGATGACTCAACACCAACTTATCCACCTATAAATTTTGATCATATTTATAAACCTATGTTTTTCACACAATATTTTATTATCACCTTCTTCTCTTAATACACTTATATCTCTCTCAAACCTACCTCTTAGGTTTCCTCGCTTAATATGCCCCTTACTAGGTTTATTAGGTCAATTGACCTTGATATCTACATGAAAAAACACTATTATATGTTCATAATAGTCTATCTCCCATATTATTATGGTATTAAATTCCCCCTTATCCTTCAAAATCTTCCCTCTTATTTTCTCATAGGTGTCTTTTATGTTGCACACCCAATTACGCCTATTAGGCTTTATATAAATACAAGTCACTTTCTCACATACTCTCTTGGTCAACCAAGACATTAATCCATAAAATTTTAATCACAAAAAATTTATTATGAAATTTTACACATATTAATTAATCAAAATAATATCACCATTAGGTCTTCCAAACACATTTAGACCTCATACTTCATCTAGGCCTAATAGAGACTAAATGCATTAGGTTTATCCTCTCCATGGAACAACTTGAACCTTTATGGTCTAGATGGCCCTCACCAAAGAACTCAAAGATTTTAAACACTTATATTTAAACCTAAAATAACCTCATATATTCTCAATAAGTCAAAAATCCTTCGCTCATACCTTGAAATCACAATTAGGCCCTAAAGACCTATTAGGCCTAATTACCTCAAAAACACTATCTTCAAAGATGAAGCTCATACAAGCTATAGAAATACATTCTAGGCACAAAAAACATATATATATAAAATTCATGACATCAGGGTCATCAATAATTCTATTATACAACTTCTTTCAAGATTTAAATACTCAGGAACACCTCATCAAAAAGCTCACTAAGAACTACCAATTTGCTTAGAACCCAGTCATTAGCAATTTGACCTCAAACATTAGTATAAACACTTTATTACACTAAAAATTATGTATAATATCCCATGTAATATATATAACATCATGATATTATTTTTATATATTTTATTGTGATATAATGGTTCAATAACAATGCTTTCCTCAGTTGACTCAAGTTTGTCAGAACACCTTAAAAACTAGTAATGCATATTTGGACCTCCAACACTTGAGATAAAAATTACCATGAATAATAAAGAATCAAAATGATATAATTATATTTTTATAACACCATAATATTATTTAAACACTTATAAAATGGGAATAATGACTCAGGAATATTAATCTTACTAACACACAAAAAATTGCCAAAATCCCTAAGAACATAGTCCTGATGAATGTTGTTTTTAGCTCCTATAAGGACACTTAAAATACATATAATGCACATTAATAGTTAATATTTTACCTATAAAACATCCTTTATATATATATATATATATATATATATATATATATATATATATATATATATATATATATATATATATCATAATTTATAGTGTCAACTATTGGTTTTATAGACCAATCTATTAACCTTCTCTCTCATAGTCCTTACATAGCCAAACAAGTCATTTTGGCTTCCATATTTCAACTTATTATATTGAATATCAAACTTATATAAAGAATATGTAGGTAATATATATTCAAAAAAACATTAAAATGTGTGATATATACATTAACTCATGATATAATGTCTCAAACTCATCAATCCATCTTGGATACCCAGATCTACCATTTTTCCTTGAGGACTATTCATGATTATTATGAATTTCATCACCTGTGTGGATACTTATAGGACTATTGATAAATTTTTATGATATTATGAGATAATTTTTTAATTTTAATATGGATATATACCATGGTCAATTGACAACATTTTTCTTATAGATCAATCTCATAATCTTACCTAATCACTATCCTATCTGCATAAGAGAGGTCAACTCATGAGTAAAATTTTAAACATATCCACTAACCAAAAAAATATATAAAAAACATGAATGTTTACTATATTTTTTTAATAAAAACCCCATGCAATTGGATCCATTCCTAATCCATGACAACTCATCCCTAATCTCATTCTCACTTTTGCCTAGTTTTCTCACTATCTTCCTCACTAGGCCTTTTTAGCGATAGGTAAACTTCCATGATCAGTTTAGCATATTTGAATTTTTTTAAATTATTAAAAATAATCATTTTCATCTAAAAAATTATAAATATTCAACCTCCATCCATTTTGTAACTTTGACTCAGTCAACCTTGCCTATTATACCAAATTTATAAGAAATCAATAATTTTCTATGGGGTCCATTTACTCACTTGATTAAAAAATACCATATGGAGGTAATTATAAGATTTAAATACATTATAAAAACATAAAAATATGTCATCCAATCCATTATTATCCATTTCCATCAATATCTTCCATATCGGGTCACTATGATGGTTTTAGACTAGTTTCCATTCTTAACATTTGTTCATAAAGATTTTCCCCTAAAACCAAATCATAATGCTTGGAAATAATTTATATGACTATTTTAAATCTCTCCTTAATATATAATCTTCCCATGAAATAGTCACATGTGCCAAAAATCATGATAAAATCCTTTGCATGTCTGCAACACCTCATTATAGCACTCGAGAGATCTCAAATCCACTATTTATGCTTTATTCTTCAACTCAAGACCTAAAAATTCACCAACACACATGAAAATAAATTTTATAATTCAAACCATGATCACATAAGCTCACAAGCCTCCAAACCTGATCATGATGCCTCATCATGCCACCTAGGGTCTTAAGACAAGGTCTATGATAAGACCACCAGTGAATAACCTACCTCTTTAGCTCACTCTTAGAGTCATGTGACCAACTCTACACCTTTTTCACATAATATAACACTATATTTCATAACCTAAATTCAATATATATTCATCTTATCATCATCATGCCACTACAAGCCATATCCATGCTCAAAAACTAGTCCATCAAATAGACCTACTAGGCATCATACCACTTTGAGATCTTCAAGACAACTTTTGTATCTCATAATTCATATCCAAAAATCTAAGATATATTCCACAACATCTCCCATCATTATCCTTTGACTAATACTTCTCAAACAATATAGGTCTCTTTCCAAGACTAAACTAGCCATACCTTTACCAAGACAAGACTAAGCTTCACAATACACCTTATCCACAGAGACTTGCTTATTATGATCATGGTCAACAATGAACTTATCACAACAATCACTTCAACACAATCAAAACACTCTTTCTTATTATCTATCATAGCAATACAAATCAACATTGCTCAATTGTGCCAAGACCTTATTTAGAGCTCAATGACCTACTAGACCATGCTTAAGCCATCATGATCACTTACCATGTATCTTCACAAGATCACCTATGGGATATCAATGACACTCAATTAACTTTGACATAAATGACAACATTAAAAACACAACAACAATAATATACCTCAATAATCTCCCCCTTTTTCATTAATGTAAAACACTCTAATACAGTAGATTATTCTCATATCCCCAAGTTGTATCTCCCCCAAACTAGTCTTTCTTTCAATCTCGTCTTTCTTCCCATTTGACATTAATGACAAAGTGTCATCTATGATAATACTACCATCTAATCCTTGGACCTGAAACATGCTTTCTCCCTAAACAATATCAATCTTCCTTTGATCAACCAAACAAGATATCAACTCATAGAATTACTCAACCATGCTTCCTTTAAGCTTATGCATACTTAAAACACATGAACATCACTCTCCTTGCTTGATATCTAGAAACAATTGAAGAAGTAACTCCCCTTTATTCTTATACTTGATACCCGCATAATAAAACTCATAAATTTTAACTAAATCTCGCTATGCATATAGGAAACTCACATTCTTGTATAGTCAACCACCTTTAGAAATATCTTAAAATCAAACATATACTTCTCTCAATCTTATCATTCTTACTCATTATAATGTAAATCACTTATTCTACACTAAATTCCCACATAATATCTCACCATATATATATAATTCAACTATGTTCCCTTTAACTTTATGAAAACCTCAAGAAAATGAACTCAGATATAAGAACACTTACCTTCCTTGATATGACTAGAGCATATATATCAAACTCTTGATACTATCCCATTCTTGACACCAATTGAAGAATATTTCCTTTGTATTCATAGTTTGAGCACTCCATTTGACTCAAAAGACATCCTCAACTTCATTTAAGCCTTTTGTGACCAATTCTAAACCTCAAAATAGATCAAGATCACAACCATCTTCATTTTATACATACCTCTCATGAACTTTCAACAACACTTACAGATCTAAATCAACAAACTCAACTTGTCTTCATGAACACATTAGTATTTTAGACCAATCCATAACTCAAAAATCTTCATGAATACTACATATCTTCTTAGTATACACACCTACCCTTGGATCTCATAAACAATTTAAAAATTTCCCCCTTAGAACAAGTAACCACCATGTTTCCACTAGCTAATGAGTGTCTCCTTGAAGCCTAATGGAGTCACCCTCTTCCATAGGGTACTAGAATAACATAAATTCAAGAGATTCCTAGATCTCCAATCCACTTTTATCATCCACCTTACAATGATGAGAATGTTAGTCTCTCTTCAGAATCCATTTGGGCTTGACTAAAACATTAGACTTATCTTCCTTATCATCCTTCTTCTCTTTGACTATTTTATCAACATATGTAGATAACACATGTTTTTGACACTCCTTCACTTTTGATCCTTGTTCTACCATAGTAAAGAGTCCATCTTGACTCTTGGGCTCAATATGATCAACCTTGATAGTCTTTGGTTTCCATACAAATGCTTGAACCTTCTTATGTAATTTAGAGTCTCTATTTCCCTTTACATATCTTGAGGACCTACTTACTCTAATTATATAGAATATAATAATATGACCAGCTTTGTGACAATAGTAATAAACAACATCACTTATGCATCTTTCTTGATGATGATTGTGACCTCCCTTTGACCAATAGATTCTACTTCCATAGTTCCATGAATGCTTATCCTTTGAAACATTTCTTATAGCATTAGGCTACCTGATTGGTCTTTTCATATTTCACTTCTTATTGGAGCATTCCTTGACTTGATCTCACATTTCTTTCTCTTTCTCAAACTCACTTATCTTGACTTCAATATTCCCATGCTCAACCTTCAAGGAACCTAACTTGGTCTTTAATTGATCACACTCAAAATCATTTGATTTCAATATTTTATTTGAAACCCTAACTAGTCCTTAACATCCTAAATAGTCATCTTATCTTAGTTGGCTCCATTATCTAGATTAGTCTTCAAGGTACATACTTTCTCCTCAAGAAACTTGACCATATATCTCAACTCTTGATTCTCTTTCATTATTTGCTTATCCATATTGTACTCCAAGGATCACCTTCAAGCTATCAATATTCTTCAAAGGACTTCCTTTAATACTAATTTTTTGAATCACACTTACTGAGAGGGGGATGAATTAATTATCTTAAAATAATCAATCAATTTCAATTATCATCCATGAAGCATTCATTCAAACACATGGATCAACCAATACATACACAAGAGCATGAATCACAAGACACATCACATATGTTGGAAACCTTCAAGGGGAATAAAACCCACCAAACCCTAAAACTAAAATATAGACCTATAATTACAAGATCCAAATTTAGTGAAGCACCAACTCCATAAGGAGCACCAACCCCTACCTACTCAAGCACCCACTCAACTAGTCTTTAGCAAATGCCAACTTGTAAGGAGCCACCAACTCCTTAGATGACTTAGCACCAAATTAGACACCTAAAAATTTGATCATATTTAGAAACCTATTTTTCTCACACAACATATGATTATCACCTTCTTCTTCTCTTCATACACTTTTATCTCTCTCAAACCTATCTATTAGGCTTCCTCACTTAATATGCCTCTTAATAAGTTTATTAGGACAACTAACCTTGATATCTACATGAAAAAACTATGTTATATATTCATCATAATCTCTCTCCCCTCTTCTAATTATATTAAATTCCTCATCCTTCACAATCTTCCCTATTATTCAATCATAGGTGTCTTATATGTTGCACACCCAATTAGTCCTATTAGACCTTGTATAAATACAAGTCACTTGCTACATACTCTCTTGGTTGGCCAAGAAATTAATCCATAAGGTTCAATCACAAATAAAAAATTAGGACATGTTACACATATTAATTAATCAAAATAATATCACCATTAGGTCAGTTAAACACATTTAGACCTCATACTTTTTCTAGGCCTAATAAAGACCAAATGCATTAAGTCTATCCTCTCCATGAAACAACTTGAACCTCTATGTCCCTAAAAAAAAAATGTAAACCTTTTTAATACAAATATGGAAACC
Organism: Torreya grandis; assembly: GCA_037957365.1. NCBI lineage: Eukaryota > Viridiplantae > Streptophyta > Pinopsida > Cupressales > Taxaceae > Torreya > Torreya grandis. The sequence continues at coordinate 5,216,159 of JARHVA010000328.1, read as the reverse complement.
TAAAATTTCATCCTCTATGCTCAAAATTTCATAAATCCTTAGCTAATACCTCGAAATCATAATTAGGCCTTAAAGACCTACTAGGCCTAATTACCTCAAAAACATTATCTTCAAAGATGAAGCTCATACAATATGTAAAAATAAATTATAGGAAAAAAATATATTTGTGTAAAATTAATGACATTATGGTCTCAATAATTTCATTATAAAAATTTTATTAGGCTCTAAAGACTCAGGAACACCTCATCAAAAAGCTCACATAGAACTACCAATTTGGTCAAAACCTAGTCATTAATAGTTTGACCTCAAAAATTAGAATATACACTTTATTACACTCAATATTCATGTAAAATATCCCATGTAATATATATAAAATCACCATATTATTTTTATAGCTCTTCTTATGATATAATGGTTCAGAAATAACTCTTTACTCAGCTTACTCAAGTTTGTCAAAACACCTTAGAAATCAATCATGCATATTTAGACAACCAACACTTGAGATAACACTTATCATGAATAATAAAGAATAAAAATGATATAATTATATCTTTATAACACCATAATATGTTTTAAAAACTTCCAAACTAGGCATAATGACTCAGGAACATCAATCTTACTAACACACAGAAATCTACCAAAATCCCTAAAAACACAATCCTAATGAATGTTGGTTTTAGCTCTTATAATGACAATTAAAAGACACATTATTCACATTAATAGTTCATGTTTTACCTATATAACATAATATAATATATATATATCACAATTTATAGTGTCAACTATTGGTCTTAGAGACCAATCTATTGACCCTCTCTCTCACAGTCCTTACATAGCCAGACAAGTCATTTCGTCATCCATATTTCAACTTCTTATACTAAATCTAAACCTTATATAAAGTATGTATAGGTAATATATATTCCAAAAAACATAAACATTTTCACTATATATTTTAACTCATGATATAATGTCTCAAAATCATCACTCCATCTTGCATACCCAGATCTACCATTTTGCCTTAAGGACCAGTCATGATGATTATGAATTTCATCACCTATGTGGATACTTATAAAAGATATTGATGCATGTGTATGATATTATGATATCATTAGGTAACTTTCATATAGATATATACCATGGCAAACTTACAGCATTGGTCTTGCAAACAATCTCACAATCTTACCTAATCACAATCTTATCTATACAAGAGAGGTCAAATCATGAACAACATTTCAACATATCCACTGAAAAAAAATATATAAACAACATAAAGTTTTATTATATTTCTTAAAAAACAAAATCATATAATTTTATCCATTCCTAATAATGACAACTCATCCATAATTTCATTCTCACTTTTGTTTGGTTTTCTCACTATCGTCCTCACTAGGCCTTTTTATAGATAGGTCAAATTACATGAATATTTTATCATATTTTAATTATATAACATACTTAAAACCACCATGTTCATATAAAACAAGTCACAAGCTTCAACCTCCATCCATTGTGTAACTTTAACTCATTCAACCTTGCCTATTATAACAAATTTTTGAGAAATAAGTACTTTTCTATGGGGTCCACTTACTCACCTGACCAACCAATTTCACATAAATTTACTTGGTAGACTTAAACAAATGATCCAAACATAAAAATATTCCATACAATCCATTATGATCCATTTCCATTGATATCTTCGATATCAACTCACTATGAGGGTTTTAGACTGGTTTCCATTCTTAACATTTGTTCATAAAGCTTTGCCCCTAAAACCAACTCCTAATTCTTGGAAATAATTTATAATACCCTTTGACATCTCTTCTTAATATCTTATCTTCCCATGCAATAGTCACATGTGCCAACAAGCATGATAAAATCCTTCTTGGGTCTACAACACCTCATTCTAGCACTTGAGAGACCTCAAATCCACTTTTTATGCTTTCTTCTTCAACTCAAGACCTAAAACTTAAAGAACACACTTTAAATAACATCTTGGACCTTAAAAAAATATCACATGAGATCAAAATCCTCCAAACCTGATCATGATGCCTCATCATGCCACATAGAGTCTTAAGATAAGGCCCATAAGAAGACTACCAATGAATAACTTACCTCTTTGGCTCACTATGAGAGTCATGAAACTAACTCTACACCTTTCTCACATTATCTAACACTATAATACATAAATTCAAGTCCATATATATTCATATTATCATCATCATGTCACTAAAATCCATATCCATGCTTAAGAACTAGTCTATCAAATAGATACACTAGGCATCATACCACTTTGAGATCTTCAAGACACCTTTTGTAGATCATAACTCATATCCAGACATTTGAGATATATTCCACAACATCTCCCATCATTATCCTTTGTCTAAGACTTCTCAAACAATATAGGTCTCTTGGTAAGAGTGAACTAGTCATGCCTTTACCAAGATAAGACAATGCTTCACAATACAACTTATCTATAAATACTTTATTATTATTAACTTGGTCAAAAATGACCTTATCACAACAATAATTTCAACACATTCAACACTCTCTTTTTGATGATCTTTCATATCAATACAAAGTAACACTACTCATAAGCTTGTCATATCATAACATTGTGCTAAGACCTTATGCAGAGCTCAAGGACCTACTAAACCATGATTAAGCCATCATGATCACTTACCATGAATCTTAAAAATAACACCTTTGGGATATTAATGACATGAAATTACCTTTGACATCAATGACAACATTAACAACACAGCATCAGGAACATACCTCAAAATCTTGTGCGTAGTAAAACCCAAATAAGTATCATTTCTATTTGGTATTGTAATCAATTGAACATATTTCAAATTTGGTATTTTCTATATTTATCATGTCTTAGAATTATAATTTAGAATATTCATTTATCTAAGTTTACAATTATTTGGCATGATATATATTAGTTTATCACCCTTGTGATTGAAATATCTATATATTATTAACCTTATAACCATGTATCTAATTTTATGGTTAAACATTTAGTTTACCCAATATTTATGTCTATATATGTAAATCCTAAATTTCCCTAGGGTATTCAGCCACCTAAGGTTTTTTCCTATCATTTTTTTTTTCAAATTCATTATATTATTTGTAGCAACCTAGGTGTAACCCTAGATTAGGAATTTTTCTATTGAACATTTGGATATTCCTCTTTTCCACATAAGATGGACCAAACTAATGAAGTATCAAATATTATGCCTAATGAGAGTGTAAGTGGTGAAAATAAACAAAATGCTAAATAATTTATCATATAAAATGATTTTGATCATGAAAAAAAAATCTAATACAAATAATGAAAATGAACAAATAGATCAAGAGAAAGTTCAATCTATTTCCATGTTTCAGGGGCATATTCATAAAAATGTTGAGGATATTTATGAGATCCTCAAAACCATATTTGAAATTAAAAAATCAAAAGGCACAAATGACTTATCCCTCCCCTTGAGAAAATCATCGATTCTTACATCTAGTGGGGATACAAATAATGTTTTTAAACCATTGTTCCCTAAGGACCAAAATCATATTGCTACACCTATCTTGGGGATAGTGAATGCTTCAACTCAAATAAAAACTTCAATGCATATATCAATTCAAACCATGTTTATATCCCCTTTTTTTAA
>JARHVA010000328.1:5037500-5207500 GCA_037957365.1 Torreya grandis | reverse complement strand
TATTTCTACATCAGTTTTGGTGAGCCTATAGGTTCCTAATTTGAAAATAATTATCTATAAATAAAACATAACCATAATTCATTTATATCTAATAGATGCACATGAGATTATTAGCATTATCTCAAATAATCACATGCATTATATAGAGATATAAAAATTATTAAATTATTTCTCCTTGTATTAAGTAAGTATTTCCTATGGAATACTTTTAATGGATGACCTAAGGTTTTGTATGTCTTTGGAATTACTTTCATTTATTATTTTATTGTGAAAATTTTATTTGAGAGTGATTTTGATGGTCAATGGATTTATAATTATATTATTTGTAGATCCCTAATAGCACTCAAAACATGTCCTTAAATCTCATGTTTTTATTTAAGATTTAGATATCACAACCATTCTAGGGTAAGGAGATGAAATTTTGAGTTAAAGAAGTCATAACACTTAGATCATAGTGAGGAAATAAGAAACTATGATCAAAAGAGCACATGCATTAAGCAATTCCAAAACATGTGTGTTACCTATATGAATTACCCCCAAACCTATCCACAATATCTTCGATGCTCTATACATTTATCTCTAATAAATTTTATTTTTTATATAATATTTGGAATAGGATTTACAACATGTTTTCATGTTCAAATTCAAGATAATATCTCTAAATCATAATTTATTTCAAATAAATAATAAAACCCAGTTGAATTTCCCTACTATTAAATTTGAAATAATTAACTAGACATTATTATAATATTATTTATATATATATGTTACTATATTTAATTAAATAATAATTAGTTTACACACACACACACACACACAAATATTGTATACATTTTAAATTTGCCTTTATAATTATTGTTAGGAATAAATCAAAAATTAATGTAGAACAATTTCACATAATTACAATATCAAAAGATATGAATAGAGATACATAAATAACAAAAATTAAAATGCACAACAAGAAGCCAGGATTTAATGTGGTTCACCCTATTTGGGCTACATCCACTAACAAAACACTTGCCCAAATCTTATTACAAGCCAACAAGAATATAATCCACTCTCAGATCAGTCTTTTCATAATTAAAATTCACAAATATTTTTTGGAGTTGTGCTCAACATTCTCTCTTTATTTCACTCCTGAATTCACACAATCTATTCACCTTCTCAAACTCTATATTTCTGATGTATTACATATGTCCATCTATAATACATCAATAAGTAACCGACATAGCAATTTTACAAAATAATGGGTACCAAAACCATGGGCCAAGTAAACCCATATTGTTTCCCCATTAATCATGGGTGATGACACCACACATATAAAAGTATAGATAAACCACATATTTATACTCCTGGAAAATGGGGGTCTAAAATTTTTTAATACATTAAGAGTGTACAGTACATTTTGATGTAGAATATTTGAAATACATTTTAATGTGAAAATAGGCTCCACAACATAACAATTATAAAATCCTCAAATATCATAGGCCCATTAAATACACACTATTAACAAAACATACCAAACAACATAATGATAATTACTCTACCTAGCATACAACACAATGATATTGACTCTATCTATTGTTAAATAGTGAGCAATTAGTTTGACATGTTATCATGGGTTGAATTGACCCCATTTTTTTATAGAGATATTTTTTACCATTATCTTTATACGTATATTATTTAATTTATCTAAATATATTATTTAAATTATTTTATTTTTTATTGGAAGTGCATCACTCCAGTATATTAGTAACCATCCCAATAAAATAAATGTTGGCCTTTGAGACTAAGTTTCACATCTTCCTTTCCTTTGTATAACTTAAATGAAAAATAATATTACTAATAAACAAATATAGGAAACATAAAACAAAAATCATATTTTTTTAATATTTTACATCTATCATACCCATTGGGATACTACCTTGATGACATACTCACAAAAAATACACATTACTTGATGGCATGTACAAAATATGCACATTACTTTATGACATAAAATAATGTTAAGTAGTTTTTTCTCTCTCTTACAATGGAATGTAAATGGAATGTGTTATTTTTTCAAATATGTTGTAATATAATATCTCATGTTTGGTTGACAATATTAAATTTCATTCATACTTTTTTTTAGTACCTACTCAACATGTATTAATTGTAATCTCTTCACACAACAAATTTGAATTTAAAACCCTTCATAAAATTAATAAGAATTTGTAGCCTAGAGAGGCCATGGGTGGTTTTGTCCACCTTCATAGGTATTTTATTTGTCCCTACATTACTAATAATTGGATTCGTCCAGTCTAATAACTAGAGGCAACAATGCTCTATCTTCTCAACATGTTGGAATCCTTTCATTTTTATTTGGCCATTTGAAGGATGGGTAAGGTATTGTTGTTCATTCCCTTTAAAATTATATGGAGATTTATTTCTTTATAACTCTATCTTCCATCACCCTACTTCTCTATGTTGTTTGTTTTCCCATCTCAGCTCAGTTGTTCTTACATGATGAAATCGAATGAAAATCTTGTTTGGGAAGTGTGTGTGTTATTTAATCTATGCTTCTCAACTTTTTTTTTGGGATTTTAAGTTTTTGTAAATCATTGATCCTCCCTCTTTAACTATTCATTGTTCAATTTTTTCTTGGTGGAGATTCAAAGTTCTTCAGACATAGATTTCATTTGGAATTTTGGCCCAAGGTTCTACCAAAAAAATAGTTTCATTTTTTTCCATGGTCCCCCTTTTTCAACCCAGATCAAATGTAAATGTATACTACTCCTATGTGGATTAGAATGTATTTATTTCCTCCAATATTAGAAATTATATGTTCATCAAGTTAACGATAAAAAAAATTGGATTTTTTTTTGAAATATGGTGACTCATCTTTGGGCCTTAGATATTTTAGATTTTGTGCCTATATCAATCTTTCTGAATTGATCTTCTATTTAATTAAGTATTTCTCCTCACATGGTTCATGGAATCAACTACTCAACTATGAATTTTTCCCTTTCTAATGCTTTCACTTCCATCATCTACGGAATTATATTATTAGGTGTCCTTAAAGTCCTCATGGGATCTCTCATTAGGTGTGGAAAAATAAAGAACAAAATCCATACTAGGTTTTCTCATGGTGTAATCATGGAAAATTATTTCACCCTCCTTTTCCTTTATGGGTTTTCAATTAATAAATGATGATGTGCAATGTTTGAGGGAACAAAAGATTCAAGTTCCTTTAAAAATTTCTCCTCGATTGGTGGAGAATTATTCCTCCCCACCCACGCATTGTATTTCATCTATTGAGGATCTTGTGGAGATTTTTTTCAATTATTTTCTAGCCTATGTTCCTTTACTAATTCCACTTCAGTCATTTGAGGCTTTGTTCTCCCATCTTAGACCTAAATTTTGTAAAAAACCATATAATGTGGGATATTCCTCTATAAGACAAGACATAGATCTAAGGTTGAGTTGATGAGGGTATAAATAGGGATTTTGGTAAGTGATGGTTCTTAATGGACATTAAAGGATCTTGTTACTAGGCAAGGGATAAGATTGGCTTCATCCTATGATTAAATATTCAAGGGTTTTTTGGGTGTTTTTTGGTGTTGGATTTTCCCCTTGGTTGTCGTTATTTTCCTTCATGTTCTTCATTTTGTTTCATCTCTTTATTCCCTTTTGGTTCTTTGGTTTATAATGTGGTTTTTACCCCTTCTTTTGTTAGATTATTTTCATATGGTTCATTATTTTTTTATTAATGATTTTTTTAGTGTATGTGTCAGTGTTGTGTATTTGTTGTACCTTGGTTGTGTTGGATATGGTATGTAGACATTTATTTTTTATCTAGCTATTTGGGCCTATTTTGCAACCAGGGCTAGGTCCCTTTCAAAAAAACTCCCCTTTACCAATAATAATAATAAGATTGCATTAAAAAATGTGTAACCAATCTCAGTAGAGTATTTTCTCATGTTATTAAGTTTTAACATTAAGTTTCCTATATATTTTTTATCAAAAATAAAAAATAAAATAATTTATTTATTGTTTATTTTCTAGAGTTAAATGTTATGACTATTTTTATATGGAAACTTAGTATTTATTGATTACTAAAAATAAATATTTTTAATCCTATACTTGTTTATAATTTTTTTTAAATGTATATAATTGATAATGGGGCATTAAAATTAATGACCATGTGTTTGAAATGTGGTAGGTGCATTAAATATCTACAAAAACCCATCACACACATTCATAGTATGTCAATTCTAATTTATAAAACATAGTGTCTATATGAAATGTAATAGAAAACCATATACAAATATGAGTATTTTAGTAGCTTGGCATGAGTAAATAGTTTACTATATGCAACTACACAACATCCCAAAGCTGAATTTATGAGTTATTTAGACCAAGATTAATGTGTATGCCATTATCTACCCAAAGACAACTTATTGATAAATAATCTTCATTACTTGATTCATATTGTTATGAACTATTCAATATAACTACTTGTAGCATCTAAAAGGCATATTTTCAATCCCAAAGCAATAAAAACAACATCCTTGTAGCTCTAATAAAAAAAATAAGTAATAATCATCTAACAAATCTAGTGTATCCTAGACTTTCTCTGATGACTATAAAAAAGAAGGAAAATGCACAAAAGTAATGAATGAATTAGAGAACTACAAACTAAAACAATTATTTGGCTCACAACTTTCATGACATGTATAGAATACAACCCATAGAGCATGAAGGGGTCAATCATTTTATCACAAGATAATATTTATTCTTATTAGTCAAATTTATTTAATCTGTACAAAGACCAAATATTCTCATCAAATAATTGTATAAAATTATCAATATTGTAAAAGAAAATGTATATCCAAATTCAATCCAAGAACTTCAAACTGTATATTATAATTTCTCTAGAGGCACTTTGTTGTATTGGAAAGTAAAGCATAAAATATGAACTCAAGATCCAAAAATGTTGTGATATTCATGCCTTAGGAATATGGTGATAATATTTACATGTTGAATTATCATCATTAATAAATATCTTATCCAAAAATAAATGTTTTCCAAATGAAGCAGTCTTTGGTATTTATTGAAAGAAAAAAATCTAGTCTATTCCATTTGAATCATGAAGTAGAGCCTCTGTGAGTTTTCTCTTCTATACTTCCTACCACACATCATATAAAAATGAAATGTATTTTAAAGCCTTTTATTTAACCCCAATCATAATATACTTGGCTATATTTAAAATTTTGAAAGGACCATGGATAGACTGTGAGCTTACAAGCTATTGTTTAACCTTAAATTAAGATGGTTCAATATAATATAGGGTTTATTGGGTGAATATTTTGTCAATCAACGTACTGATAAACAAAATAGGTCTAATCAACCACAACAAGAAGATTGGTCAGCTAAATGTGTAGATTTACCACATCAAAAGGGGACTAATCTCTCCTCTCATCAAGGGGAGGTTCCCTATAGATATGCCAGAACTATATAATATATATATAAATAGAAAATAACACTCAAGGGTAGGATAAATCATCCATCTCTCTTTTTTCAGAGATGATGTGCATGAATCAAAGGATAAATCTTGATGAAATGACAGAAGACACTCCTCTTCTTTCAGAAGTGTTGTTCAGCAAACAAAAAGAATCTTTCTGGTGAAGATAAGTAACTATAACAGGGTATAGTAACACAACAGGATTAAATGAGGCACAAAGTCTCCACATCAACTGCCAAAGAGTGAAATACGAATAAAAATGAGGGCATAAAGTCATCCCAAGGTTCTTTACATAGAAATAAAAAATAAACACACACTGAAGACAATTATGACATCACAAATCTGAAAGTAACTGGTTTCAGGACACCTTCTTTGTCACCTCTACTAGCTCTGCTTATTAAATTGCATAAACCAGAATACATTTAGGAAATAGACATAAGAACAATCTCCTAGAATGATACAAACTATAACAACACAAAGTCTAAAAGTAACTTGCTTTCTGATTCAAACAAAGAAATATGATGAACAATCTGAGCTCAAAGTCTCAGTAATGCCTTTCAATTTGGGTAGAGTTTTTATTTCTGATAACACAGAGAGATCCCCTTAAAAAAATAAGAGAGAGTTCAATATATAACCCTCCAAGAAAGACTTGGGAGTAGTAACACATCATGTTGAATTAAATTTTGTCAAGAAGATATGCTGGAAATGAGCATATTTGCCCATTTACTTTTCTCAATGTAGAGAAATAGGTCACGCCATTGAATGTTTTATATCCTCCAATGTCCAACTAGCAGTCTGCTTATAGAAACATACCTTATGCGTGAGTGTTTTTGGTCCTTCTTCATTAGTCCTCCTTTTTTGGTTATTGAATCAGGTCTTTGATTCAATAAGATCTTGCTCTTTGGTCAATTTTCTTTGATCTTAACAATTAACACGTGGTAGGTTCTATTGCAAAATAGGCGAGGAAACTTGGCAGTATCTGTGGGACTATGAGAGATGCTTATTTGAAAGGAGCTTTGAAACTTGTAAGAAACTCAAGGATGTAGATACAGACACTTGTGGTGCTCTGTGGAGTTATAACAGAGTACGTGGCAGATTTTATTTGTCTTTTGAGAATCCTACAGAGGATGACACTTGGTGCGCTCCACTTACTTTAGTAGCTTATTGGGGGTCTACCATAATCCTTAATAAAGAAACTAAAGGGAAAAATTGTGGATGTCAACATGTGGTGGCTTCTGCTGAGCTTTAGCTTCTCTTTTGAAAGTCTTTGGGACTCATATTAGTTTCTTGTGGAAGATGACATGTGGCGTGTTTCACTTATCTTATAAAGGATAAGTGTCAACTTCCACAGCTATTAGAAACAAAGTAAAATGGGGCTCAATAGATGACACTTGGCAGTATCTGCTACATTTTAATGGGCTTTTGCTTGCCTTAGTCACTTTTGACATGGAATTTCCTCTGTAAGGGTACTTGTCTCTTTGACTTTTGGGGCACTCCTTTGAACCTATCACTTGAACCAACCGATTAAACCAACTTTGGTTCAATGGTTCGACGGTTTAGTCCTTCATTTCTATTGACTATTTGAAACAAGCTCTTTGAGATAAACAGTGTTGAACTTGCCATCATTGAACCTGTTGAAACTTTAAACCTGAGTGGTTCAATGGTTCAAGCCTTCTTCTCTTTGATAAGTTTTGAAGCTGTTGAACCTGAAGCGGTTTAAACTTCAAACCTTGACAAAAGTGCTTAATTCTTGAAACCTACTGACATCATTGAACCTTTGAACCTGTTAAACCTTTGAACTTGAGTGGTTCAATGGTTCAATCATTGCATAAAAGCTTACCGATAGATTCTTTTGGTTGAACCAAGGTATTGAACCAATCCCAAAAAATGACTACGTGTTGAAAACCTATTATTTTGATTGAACTCACCTGTAGAAGCCTTTGAACCTATTGAACTTGTTAGTCCTTTAGCTGAAAAAGTTTGAATAATTCCCGATTTTGAAAGTTTAGAACAATTTTTTGAAATGGGAAAAGATAATTTTGTCTTGCAAGACCAAAATAGCTTAAATGTTGTCCCAAAAAGGAATGACATTTTTTGGGTACAATAGCTGGCTCCAGTTGGGGAACTTCTATCAATTGTAAAAAGAATTGAAGGGAGTAGAATCCAAAATCTCCAATGTCTTCATGTGTACCATTAGACTATGGAGTCATGTTACCCAGAAAAGAAAGGCTCCAAAAATGAAAACAAACAAAATGAAACAGAACTAAAAACTATACAAATATACATATGTACAAATGAAATGATCTGGTACTTCAAGAATTGAAGTGTTTCAGATGTTTCCCACTGTGAGGTAGAGAAAAGAGTGTGCCATCTTGATACTTTAGCAGGAATCTATTTTCACCATTGTGTTGATGAATAATAAATGGGCCTCTCCAAAGGGATTCAAACTTTCCATGCATCCCTTTTGGTTCTCTCTTTTTGTCCCATAATAGGACTTGATCTCCAACTTGGAAATCATGATTTTTTGCCTTCTGGTCAAAGATTTTCTTTACTAGGATTTGATGGGCAGCAATTCGATCTACCACCATAGTTCTCTGCTCATCCATCTCAGTCAGGCACATGATTCTCTTATCAAGGGAGCTTTCATATGTCTGATCTTCAATTGTTTTAACCAATTTCAAAGCTGGCAATTCTAAGGTGATTGGTATCTCAGCATTGATACCATAAAGAAATTGGAAAGGAGACATACCAATTGCCCTCTTTAGTGTGATTTTGTCTGCCCATAGAGCATCAACCAATGCTTTATACCATGTCCTTTGGTTGTCATCTACCAGTTTCTTGATGATAGTCACCAGGTTCTTATTGCTTGATTCAGCTTGTCCATTCCCTTGTGGAAAGTAATCAAAAGAATGGGAGAGTGTAATTCCATAATAGAAATAGAATTGTGTAATCTCCTAGGAAGTGAAACAAGCTACATTGTCAGTAAAAATCTTAGTTGGGACTCCAAACTTGGAAATTATATTCTCCTTGAGGAAATTGCACACAACTTCTAAAGTAACATGCTTGGTTGGGATTGCTTCTACCCACTTGGTGAAATAGTCAGTTGTTGTAAGGACATAATCATGTCCAACACTTGAATATGGGTTTATCGCTCCAATAAAATCAATTCCCCATTACTATAATGGTTCTTCTATGATCACTGGTTTGAGAGGTAGAGCAGCTAACTTGGGTCTCCCAAAAAATTGTTGGTAGAGTTCACATTTTCTCACCCACTTATATGCATCTTGGAAAAGAGTTGGCCAGTAATACCTGGCTCATAGAATCTTGTGGGTAGTCACAAGAGCCAAAAAATGTTCTCCATAGGCTAAATTGTGGAAAGATTTCAAAAGTTGGCTTTGTTGTTCTTTGTCTACACAGCGAAGGGATACTCCATCTAGGCTTCTCTTGTATAGGACGTTGTCCCAAAGGACAAAATTGGTAGCTTTCAACTTGATAGTCCTCCTTTTTTTGTAAGATAAATGAGCGAAACATTCACCACAAGTAAGGAAATGAGCAATACCTGAATACCACTCATTGGTAGTGGAGATAAAGAGGATTGTCGATGTATCTTTCACTTTTGCTTCTTCATGCTCTATTTTTTTGGCTTATTATCAACAATTAATTGGCATAGACCTTTTTCCCATACCAACTTTGTTGGCTTGATGTCTAGATCAAACTCCTGGATCTTTGCAATCCAATTACCTCTTTTAGTCTAAAACTCCTGCTGAGTTAATATGGATTTGACTGTAGTGTTAGGAACTAAGGAAGTAGTGTGTGAATTGAGGATATAGAAGTGCAAATGCTTGACTGCTTTCACCACTGCATAAGCATGCTTCTCTATGTTTAAATACTTTAGCTCATGGGTTTTGAGAGGGAAACTCATGAAAGAAATGGGAAATTCCATACCTTCTTTATCTTGTTGAACCAAAATTACAGAAAGCATGTGTTCAGAAGCATAACTGTATATGATGAACTCTTTGTTGTAGTCTGGACAAACTAGAGTTGGGGCGTGGGCAATGGCAGTCTTGATGTCCTCAAATTATGACTTACCTTCTTTAGTCTAGCTGAAGGTGGATTTCTTTTTCATCATGTTTACAATGTGTCGAGTCTTCTCAGTAAATTCAGGGATGAATCTTCGTAAGAAATTCACCTTTTCAAAGAAAGAGTGAACAATATTTTTACTTGTAGGTAAGGTAAGCTCTTGAATAGACTTGACTCTGTTTGAGTCAATCTTTATGCCTTCTTTAGACACAATGTGTCTGAGAAGTTTCCCCTCTATTACTCTAAAAAGAAACTTCTTGGGGTTCAAGGAAATGCCATTCTGGTGGCAACACTCCAACACTTGTTGCAAGTGGCATATATGATCAGAATGATGTTTTGAAAAGATGGTCAAGTCATCAAGGTATACCACAATGAACTTACCTATCTCATCCTTGAAATCAAGATCCATTGCTCTCTAAAAAGTGGTGCCAACATTTATTAAGCCAAAAGGCATCCTTCTATATGTAAACATGCCCTAAGGTGTAGTGAATGCAGTCTTATATTGGTTTGCTTCACCAACTTCAACTTGATTATATCCTAAAAATACATCTAGCATTGATAACACCTCTAAACCTATCACTATTTGAAGCACTTGATCTATGATTGGCAAAGGATAGTTATCATTTAAAGATGACTAATTTAGATTCCTTAAATTGACACAAATGTGAATTTTGCCATTCTTCTTCCTTATAGGCACTATGTTTGTAATCCATGTGGAATGATGGATTGAGAAAATGATTCTAGCATTTAACATTTTTTGTATCTCAGATAGAATAGTACCTGATATCTTTGGATTGTATTGTCTGGATTTTTGCTTATAAGGTATTGGGTCAGCCTTGAGAGGAATGTCATGGTAGATTTCATCAGGCTTGAGAGACTTCAGGTCATCATAGGAGTATGCTAAGACATCCATATATTGGTGGAGTAGAGCAGTGAACTTGAACTTCTCTTCCTGGGTGCAACACTTCCCAATATTCACCATTTTAGGATCTTCCTTAGTAGTCAGGTTTATTTGATCAAATCCCTGAGAGGAGCTTGAATCTATTTTTTGTTGTTTGATGAACCTATTATACTTGTAAAATAGTTTCTCAAGGGAAACCAGGATTTTGGGAATTTTATTCCCTTTGAGTTGTAAGAATTCTTCCTTTGCATCTGAACTTAAATCAGGGGCTGGTTCACACTTCTAGGGTTCACTGCCTTCAAAATGTAGTTGTTCAAAGTTGTTTTTTCATTCCATGAGGGTAATGATTTGGTGTTCATCATTGAATACTTGCCAATGATCAACATTGTCAAGAACACTTGGTCTAAAGACTAGCTCAATAGTGTACTTATCTTCTTTGAAGTCTGAGTGAGGGACTAAGAGAGTTGCTGAAATAGCAAGTACATCAGCTTTGTCATTGGATTTCCTAGGTATGGAAAAGATGTTAAAAGCATCAAAGTTTTCAATTTGGTCTCAGACTAGGTTGCGGTAGTGGCATAATATTTCATTCTTGGTTTGGTACAGGTTTCTCACCTGACAAACCACTAGTTCAACATCTCCTTTGGCATGAAGGAGTTTGATGCCTTTGTCTTGGGCAGATTTCAATCCAAGTAATAGAGATTCATATTTAGTTGTGTTATTGGTGTTACTGAATTGTAACTTATAAGATGAAAGAAAAATATCTCTTTGAGGAGATATCAACATAGTACCATCTCTTGAACTGGTAAAGGAGCAGCTGCCATTGAATTCCAGAGTCCATACCTCATCAGACACTGATTTTTCTTTAGATTTTCCTTTATTAGAGAGGGAAGATCCTTCTCCATCTATATTGAAACCTACCAATTCTTCTGCTATTCTAGCTGAACTAATTTTTAGATTGACACTTTGAAGAGCTTTATCAGATCCTTCATGAACTTTGTCTGTAGATATAAAATAGTTACCCATGCTTGAAGACTTAAACAAAATTTGAGCTTCAAGGGTCGATGTCTTAGTGACAATATATTTTAATTCCTTTTTAGGAAGTAGCCTCTGCATGGTGCCTTTGATAGGGATTCTTGCTTTAGATAGGTCCATGCTCAATTCTTCACCAACATCTTTACAGAAATTTTGCCCTAGTAGAATAGCATAGGATGCTGAGACATCGGCCACCAGAACTGTTATCTTGATTCTTTTGTCTGGAAAGGTTACAAATGCAAATTAGGCATCCTTGATTTTCCCCAATGGTGGTACTTGTTTGTTCTCCATGGAGAAACATCTCCCAAATGTTTTAGTTAGTGTGAGGTTAAGATATTTTGCTACTTTGGTAGGCATGACATTATTTGAAGCTCCAGAATCAATGATGTAATTGCTTAGCTTGTGACCATTTATCAACAGGGAAACATAGAAAAGTTCTATTTTCCTAGGGGTAGTTGGAGGAGTAATGACAAGATTTTTTGGAATGGGTATGTTCTTTGGGAAATCAGGAGTTACCTTCTTAGCTTCTTGTCCTACAGGGATGGATTTATTCTTCACACACTCAACTAACCTATCCAACTGCTCAGGATTGGATTGTAAATATTGAAACTCAGTCATTTGAATTTTGGTTTTCTTGACATGATCAATTATGTCAAATGACTAAATTGGAATAGGAATAGAGGAAGGTATTTAAAATTTTTGGTTTATAAGGGGGAGAGGACTGATTTGTGAAATTGAAGTTAAAGGTGAAGGTGAAATTGATGTACTTACCTTTTTGGTGATCATTGAGTCCTTTGGCTAGAAAGGTAGAGGGGTTCCATGTTTAGCAATTGAAATTATTGGTTGAGGTTGCTCCTCTATTTTCCCTTTATAATATTGTTGGACTAATTGTCTCTTAGACCTGGTAAACACTATGTATGATCCATCAAAAGCTTCTCCTTTATTTTTGGGTTCATCTTGGTAGTTTAAGAAACCAATGTTGGAGTCGCTAACTGATTATTCTTGGTTTTCTACAAGGAGATCAACATCATTTTCTTGACTCAATTCAGGCTAGAAAGAGAAATCTAATTCTACTTCAAGATATCCCACTGCTGAATTGGTTGAAGGTGCTTCAATAGCAAGTTTCCCTTGTGGGGGAGGAAGATGATTTAGTTGCCCTTGATTCCTGGCAGCATTGCCCTAATACAACTAATTTAGAAATGTCCTCCTTGGCATATCTCTATATGAAGGAGTAGAAGACATTCCTTGTGCCATTTTCTTGTTGAGAGCTAGCAACTCATTTGCCAACTTCTGCATCATTGGATCAGTGGTGCCTGTAGATGAATATTCAAAAGATAATCAGGGTCTATTTTTATTAGGATCTCTTCTTATCTTCCCTGCTAAGATGAGATCATCTTCTACCTTAGTGGCCAAATCTTGAGCTACAGAAAGGTCTATTTGACCAACATGTCTCAAAAGGAAACTCACTTCAGGTAATTGAAAATTAATGAAGAAACATTTGAGATTCTCAACTGTAGGTCAAGCAATTACAGGAATCCTATTTCTTAGTTTGTCAAACTTGGCTATGAAATCTCTTATTGGTTCATGAGGCTCTTTCTTTATTTGTGTAAGCTAAGCCAGAAGGGCATGTGCATCTTCTATAGGCTTGAATCTAGCTTCAAACTTAGATTTGAGAGTGTTCCAATTAGTTACTAACCGAGCTTGTAGATGGTAAAACCAATCTGCAGCAGCATCTTGTAATGTTTCTACAAATAGCCTGACTGCCACGTCCTCAAATTCAACTCTAATTACACCACAGGCTATGCTGAAGGCTGTAATGTGTTCATCAGGATGAACTCTCCCGTAACCATAGAATTTGGGAAAAATTTTCCTTGAATTGCGTGGGAGCTCATGTAGAGGTGGAGTAAGATTGAGAGGACCAAAAGAATTATCCCAGGGGCCTTGAACTGCCATTATATGACTATGAAAAGGAGGAATAACAAATCTCAGAGGGGTAATTATTGGAAAAGCTTTATTAACATTAGAAGTAGATGCTTCACTTGGTAATGGAGACCTGACTTTAGTAGGAGGAAAGCTCTTAGTTCATTGGAGATGAGATGGTGAAGGAGACAAATCAAAATTATTTTGTTGTACTAACTTGAATACAGGGTCAACAATACCTTTAGCCCTTTGGTTTCATGTATACCTTGAATCTACCAAGTTGTGAAACAAAAATGGAAAAGAATTAACCTTGTTTTAGCTTAAATCTTGAGTCTTTAAACTGTGCTTTCTTTCCTAGTTGGTTTGAAGGTGGAGGGAAATGGTAAGGCTATAATGATAATGGGTAAGATACAGAAATGGAGTGGATTCACCAGAGTCTATAATGGATAAGGGTAGGGACTACTTCAATATAAAAATTGAGGCTTTAGAATACATATAACATCCCTAGTGGAGTCGCCCAAAACTATTGGGTGAATATTTTATCAATCAACGTACTAAAAAACAAAATAGGTCTGATCAACCATAGCAGGAATATTGTTGGCCAAATGTGTGGGTTTACCACATCAAAAGGGGACTAATCTCTCCTCTGATCAAGGGGAGGTTCCCTATAGATATGCAAGAACTATATTATATATATAGAAAATAACAATCAAGGGTAAGATAAATCATCCATCTCTCTTTTTTCAGAGATGATGTGCATGAATCAAAGGAGAGATCCTAATGAAATGATAGAAGACACTCCTCTTCTTTCAAAAGTGTTGTTTAGCAGACAAAAGGAATCTTTCTGGTGAAGATAAGTAACTGTAATAGGGTATAGTAACACAGAAGGATAAAATGAGGCACACAATCTCCACCTCAACTGCTAAAGAGTGAAATACGAAGAACAATGAGGGCACAAAGTCATCCCAAGGTTCTTTACACAGAAATAGAAATTAAACACACACTTTAGACAATTATGATAGCACAAAGTCTGAAAGTAATTGGCTTCAGGACACCTTCTTTGTCACCTCTACTAGCTCTACTTATTAAATTGCATAAACCAGAACACATTTAGGGAATAGACATAAGAATAATCTTCTAGAATGATACAAATTATAACAGCACAAAGTCTGAAAGTAAGTTGCTTTCTGATTCAAACAAAGAAATATGATGAACAATATGATCTCAAAGTCTCAGTAATGCCTTTCAATTTGGGTAGAGTTTTTATTTCTAATAACAGAGAGAGATCCCCTTAAAACAATAAGAGAGATTCCAATATATAGCCCTCCAAGAAAGACTTGGGAGTAGTAACACATCATGTTTCATTAAATTTTGTCAAGAAGATATGCTGGAATAGAGTGTATTTGCCCATTTGCTTTTCTCAATGCAGATAAATGGGTCATTTCATTGAATGTTTTGTATCCTCCAATGTCCAACTGGCGGTCTGATTTTAGAAACATATCTTATGCATGAGTGTTTCTAGTCCTTCTTCATCATTCCTCCTTTTCTATTTGTTGAATCAGTTCTTTGATTCAATCAGATCTTGCTCTTTGGTCGATTTCCACTGATCTTAATAATTAACACATGGCAGGTTCCATTGCAAAATAGGCAAGGACACTTGGCAGTATTTGTGGGACTCTGAGAGATGCTTATTTGAAAGGAGCTTTGAAACCTATAAGAAACTCAAGGATTCAGATACAGACACTTGTCATGCTCCATGGATTTATAATGGAGTATGTGGTAGCTTCTTCTTGTCTTTTGAGAATCCTATGGAGGATGACTCTTGGCGTGCTCTGCTTACTTTAGTAGCTTACTGGGGGTCTGCCACAATCCTTAATAAAGAAACCAAAGGGAGAAACTATGGATGTCAACACATGGTGGCTTCTGATGAGCTTTAGCTTCTCTTTTGAAAGTCTTTAGAACTCATATTAGTTTCCTGCAGAAGATGACACATGGCACGTTCCACTAATCTTACAAAGGATAAGTGGCAACTTTCACAGCTCTTAGAAACAAAGTAAAATGGGGCTCAACAGATGACACTTGGCAATATCCACTACATTTTGATGGGCTTTTATTTTGGGCTTTTGCTTGCCTTAGTAACTTTTGCCATGAAATTTCCTCCGCAAGGGTACTTGTCTCTTTGACTTCTAGGGCACTCCTTTGAACCTATTGCTTGAACCAACTGATTAAACCAACTTTGGTTCAATGGTTCAACAGTTCATTCCTTCATTTATATTGACCGTTTGAAACAAGATCTTTGAGACAAATTGTGTTGAACCTACCATCGTTGAACATGTTGAACCTTTGAACCTGAGTGGTTCAATGGTTCAAGCCTTCTCTTTGATAAGTGTTTTGAAGCTGTTGAACCTGAAGCGGTTTGAACTTTGAACGTTGACAAAAGAACTTAATTCTTGAAACCTATTGATGTCGTTAAACCTTTAAACCTATTGAACCTTTGAACCTAAGTGGTTCAATGGTTTAATGATTACATATAATCTTGCCGATATATTCTTTTGGTTGAACCAAGGTGTTGAACCAGTCCTAAAAAATGACTAAGTGTTGAAAACCTATTCTTTTGATTGAACTTTCCAGTAGAAGCCTTTGAACCTATTTAACCTATTAGTCCTTTAGCTGAAAAAGTTTGAATAATTATAGATTTTGAAAGTTTAGAATAATTTTATGAAATGGGAAGAGATAATTTTGTCTTGCAGGACCAAAATAGCTTAAATGTTGTCCCAAAAATGAATGACATTTTTTGGGTACAACAGGGTTAATATTATATAAATGAATAATCATAAGGGTGATAAATAGATCTACAATAGGCCAATTAATTTATAAAATATGACAATGTTCTAAATTTATAATACTAAGATATGATAAAAATAGAAAGTACAACTATTGGTTCATATTTTAATGAATTTAAAATAAGAGTCATTATCTAGTTTAATATGTGCATGTAGATCTAGGTTAAAACAAGATAGAATGGAACTATATCTAAATTTTAGATCAATCCTCAAATTTTTTAAATTTGTATTTTGTGGCCTTAGACACATGCACCAAATTTGGATGATCATGTCAATACTACTGTCTTACTTGGATGCAAATGTCCAATACAAAATATTGACTATATCTAATTATAGCCAACAATAACCTTTTTGGTTTTCTATCACCTTTGATCTAGTGTGTTTATATCTTTCACACAAGCTATCACTATTTATAAAATGATCAAACCCTAGATTTTTCACCCTTGGAGTGACTATGGAAAAAACGGTTAGTGGGCACATAGTTTTGAGTTGTCTTAAGGACCCCTCTATCAATGGGCACTATCTACATTGCCAATACTCTGAAGAGGTCCTCAGACTTATGTAGTTCTCCACTACATGTTGTTATAAGTGTGTATCAATATGTAACATTCTATAAACATGTGCATAGAGTGACCTAACTTATAATTTAGCAAATATCACTCATGGAATTCTCCTTAAGTAATTCAAACCTATATATGGGTTTTATATATGATTTATATTGAAATAGGAAAGGGTAGGGAATATTTGATTATTTGAATTCTTGACTAGGTGCCTTTTTTAAGTTTCCTTGTGAGTTGTTAGGTATGTTTTATATGAGGAATAAATGAGGGTTGATCTTGTATTACACACACACACACATTCATTTTGGAAATATATAACATAAAATCATTTAGTCCAACCATAGTTATATGTCTCATTTGAAATTTTTGTGACTTTATGGAACTGGACACTTAATTTGGCACAAGATGCTAGCATTGATATAGGCATCTGACTAATGTCTAGGAAGCTAAAAAATAGGTACATATACAAAACTTTTAGAGGATAGAAATAATTAGGTTAATAGCATTTTGAGAAATATCAAATGCATATTTATTATAATAACACATGTTTGGACTAAGAGATAAGTAATAGGCACAAGATACAATATATGCTTGATCCTTTCACTAGTAGGAAGATCTTAGAACTAAAGGATACATCCAAGATATTTAATTTCCAAGTATATAATATTGATATGTTATATAATTCATATTTATTTTAAACATCCCCCCTTTATCTAGTAATGAAATTTTTAGTTTAAAATAAAAAGAATGCATACTTGAATGTGTATAACACACTTTCTCTTTACATGAGTCACATTTGAGTGCTTTTCTAGTGACCAACCTAGAACTAAGAGAATGTTACAGTATATAATCATTGCATATAATTTAAAATTTAAATAATTTAAAATGATTGAAATATAAATAGAGCAAGGTTAGGAGTACACCTATGTATCAATGCAACCATCATTTATTTTGGCAATTTTGATTTGAGGAGATGTTTTATTATGAAACCTTGGAGCTAAGATTAGGACAATATTAAAACCTAAGTCATCAAAGTAAATTCACACTATAAATATGGTGTGGGTAGATGATTTGATCACTCCATCCTATAAACTTGATAAACTTGAGTTATTTAATCACCTAAACCTTGCCAAAAGTGAACTAACTACTGCAGTAGATTAGCTCAATGAAAGTCCATAAAAGTCCATCCCAGTGTAGGCTAAAGTTTGTAGAAGTATTTAAAATATGAAATATGATTTTATTTTGTAATTTTAGGTTATCTTTTTCATTTCATATGCACATTATATATGTCTCAAGTTGAAACATGTGTATAACAATGGAAGCAATGTATAAAATGTTTCCACAAGTGTGTATCTAAATCATATAACTATGCAATTTAGTCAATTTTTAAAATTTTCAAGTGTGGAAGACATGTTCCCATGACATTCCCCCACTATAATTTTAAACTAAGAACTAGAATAGGTTTGGATAACATGTTTCTATAACATGTCCCTAGTGTAATCTAAAAATAATTATTATTGGATAAGTGCAGAATCCATGCCTTTTTGGCATGCCCTCACTAAAATTTAAAGTTGTGAAAGTGTGAAACATATGCCTCCATGAAATAAACCCACTAATATTCCCCCCCCCCTTTTAGATGAGGGTGATTATAAACTAAAAGTCACTTGACTTCAAAAGGATAGGATAAATATATGATCTATGAATGTATCATGTAACATATAGTAGTAGAATGTCTAGGTATATATAACAATGAGGTACATAGTTTGTGATAACATTAAATCCTAAGATGAATGATGTGAATCATAGAAATTTATATATAGTAACAATACAATATCATCAATAAATCAAGCACAATGTATAATAGCATTCAAAATCAAATCAAAAGACAATGGTATAAGGAGACCTCCAATAAGGGGAATGTTCAAATACTACACAATCTAATGGACATGACTTAGTTAAATTTCCATAAAGCATAGAAATGGTATATCTAAATGTCAATATACAACAAATTATGACATATTTAAATGTCACAATAGGCAAACATAATCATAGGGGACACAATCAATGGAGTATATGTAAATTCTCAAATAAGCAATACAATACAATACAAGACCCTCAAGGAAGTTCATAAATGGAAAGCATGGAAACACAAGAAACCAACATAAACATGTCATACTAGTCTTGGATATGTGTGTTAGTAAAAATTTTAAGTACATAGCATGCCAAGTAGACTATGGAATATATGAGAATGGATAAAGGCAAGTGTAATTATATAAGATCAAAAAATGATAATGGAAAATGATAAAATAATGATATAACTTGAGTGTATCATGATCAAATAAGTGGATGTCCTTAATGGCCAAATGACATGATTAGATGGAAGGACCAACATTGAAAAGTGTTAGATAATGTGCTTGGGTATGCTTGTATCACACTCAAAATATGAATTAAACACATGTATATAGAAATACAGTATAGTTTATCTACTAACATGGAACTAAAAACATAGGTTACAAAGAGATAATATACCATTTAAATGTTGAAAATGTTTTTCGATTTTTAGATTTTTTTTTTTTTTTTTTTGTATTTTTGAAATATTAGATATGTTCAACCTTATGTTGGATCATTTACATTATTTGGATCATGGTTCAATAGGTGAAAATAGTTCATGGCCTATTCCTCCTCATGATTTACTTGTGATGTAAAAGCGTAATTTCCATAATGTGGAATATGGATCAGTTTGGCCTCATGAGAAAAGGAGATACCTTGTTTATTTTGTTCAATTTTTTCTTCCATTTGATATAACCAAAGGGTTCCTATTGTAAATGCATATTGATATTTTTATGACATGACCCAAACCCTTTTTTGAGTCAATTTAGGACCAAAATCAATTAGTATTATGTTTTCCAAGGAATATTTTCAACTTTATTTATGTTGTAAGTCTTTTATATCAAATCCAAATTGTTACAAATATATTACATTACAATTATTTTTTATTTGTGTAGGATCAACATGATTATGCTAAAAGTAAGCACCATTCATTAATAAAGTTATCGTTAGTTTCTTTTGCATGGATTATTTTTTATTTATTCAACCTGAGGAGGTTGTTGTGGATATATATCATATATTTATACCATGATTAATAATGATTGTAAAGATCCAATATAAATTCGAGGAACACTACACATTTTATCATAATGTGTATTTGGTACCTTATCCCCCTCTATTATATGTGGAATAATACTTTTTTATTTGGAATGAGATATGTTAAGTTTGCATGAATGTGTTATTATGAATGATGCATACCTATGAACATTGACCTATAAGTAGGTAAATTATTCATATTTTTTGTGTAATGTTATTTCCTATAATGAGTAGAGCATACCTCAACTAAAAATGAACTAAAATTCCAAATTTAAGTTATAAATTCTAAGTTAGATGATGTACTTTTAAATCTAATAGAATTTTATTGAAGGAATTCATTACCATGTTGTTTGAAATTATACAAATGTTCTAAGGTAAGTCTAGGCATCTTGTGTATGTTACAAGACAAAAATGATACATCCTCCAATTATGAAAAAGTAGTTAGTGAAACTTTAGGTTGGATATAAAACTGATTGTGGGCTTCATTGGTAATATTCATGTGAATGGAAATTATTAATAATTTGTCATATTTATCCCATTGACCAAAATAATGTACATATTTCATCATTTGATCAAAGGGATATTTATAAAGATTTAAAAAAATGTTATTTTTTATATTTTGAAACCTTATGGATAAGGATATCCAAGTATACATTGTGAAATTGGGTGACTATTAAATGAGGTAATATGTGCAATGCCATTATGGTCGGCTATTTGAATTTAAAGTATATGGACCTATCTTTGAAGCTCACTAATAGCACTCTTCATGGACATGGTATATCATCATTAGGAAAAGTGGTGTTTTTTAAAGGTGTTATCATTATTTATAATCTACCACCTCTTTTAAATTTAGTAATATTAGTAGTATCATCCTCATTAATAACAAGTGTAATTTCAACATCACAAAATTTGGGATATATTGATAATGGTATTAACTCTTGAAATTTTGTAACTTTTGGAATAGTATTTGATAATTTATCTAGATTTTGTAATGATATAGAAATTGGAGTTTGAGGTGTCTTTGGTAAGGGATCCATTTTTTAAACATTGGGGGATTTTTATAATTTAGGTTTGTAATGCACTCTTCTTCATGGTGGTTTTATGTTATTAGGAAAAGAGTCCATGATGTCTTTATTGATCTTCCAAAAAAAATCAATATTAAATGGTGGAAAGAGTGACTTGGAAAGAGAGGCTTGTCACCCTTATTGATAGGTATGTTATTTATAAATGTTATAATTATAGGAGTTTGGATCATTGTTCTTGAAATATAATCTCTGTTATTACTAGTTTATAAATTAGCCATGGTTTCTTTATGGATTTGACAAAAGTTGGATTGATCAAATGAAGGAACATTTTGATCATGTGTATCCAATTAGTTATATAAGGTAATGGAATTATATATATATATATATATATATATATATATATATATATATATATATATATATATTCCTTAAGATTCTTCAAATAAACTCTTGGGATGGCATTGACATGGACTTGGTTAGATGAATGATAACTACAACCATTCAAACATTTGAGATGGCATGCTTGTGCATTGGGAAAAAGAAAATAATAATCAATTTTTACTCCTTCCTTGATAGAGAGTTGTAGAATATCATAATCATAGTCGTAAAAATGATCTATATCATGATTGATTAAGGAAATAAAGTATACAAAAATTATGTAAAAAAAGGCAAAGAGCATAGATTATGGAACACTTAAGTGACAAATAATATCATAGGTTAGGTTCATCAAATGTTTAACAATAAATTGATATGGGTCAATATAGTATAGTTTTAAGAATATATAAATGAATAAGTATAAGGGTGATAAATATATCTATAATAGGTCAATTAATTTTAAAACTCAAATAAATAATGTTCAAAATTTATTAGTGATATATGATAAAAATATAAAGCACAACTATTGATTGATATTGAAATGAATTGAAAATAAGAGTGCTTATCTAGTTTATTATGTCCATGAAAATCTAGGTTGAAACAGGTTGGAAGTGGATAAGATCTATATTTTGAATCAATTGTTAGGTTCTATAAATTTACATTTTTTGTCCCTATATGCTTGCATCAAATCTAGATGACTGCATTGATGTTACTGTCTGACTTAGATGCAGGTGTCCAATACATAATATTGACTAGATCTGAGTGTGAATACCTATAACCTTATGGGTTTTATTTTGTATTTCCTATGGTATTTTCAAATATTTTTCACAAGATGTATCTCTTTGTAAAATGATCAAACCCTATATTTTTGAAGTGATTGTGGAAAAAATGGGTCAATGATCACATGGTGTCAATTTATCCCAAGGACCCATCTATAAGTGGGCATTACCTACATACCCAATATTCTAAAGAAGACCTCATAATTATGTATTTCTCCCTACATTTTTTCTTATGTGTATAAATATGCAACATGTGATAAATAAGTACATAGAGTGACCTAGCTTGTAACATGGAAAATATGGCTCATAGAATGCTCCTTCAATAATTCATACCTATAGATGGGATGTTTGTATGACTAATGTTGAATAATAAAGAATAAATAAGCTTTTCTCACTTGAATGATTAATTTGGTGCCTTTAATAAGTTGAATTGTGAGTTGTTACGTCTATTCTAGGTGAGGAATCAATGAGGTTTCATCATCATCATCATCATCATATATATATATATATATATATATATATATATATATATATATATATATATATATATGATGATGATGATGATGATGAAACCTTATTGATTCCTCACCTAGAATAGACGTAACAACTCACAATTCAACTTATTATTATATATATATATATATATATATATATATATCCATTTTGGAAATATCTCACATAAAATCACTTAGGTTGACCATAGACATATGTTTCATTTTCAAATTTTATGACGTTAGGGAACTTGAAACTTATTTTGGCATATGACACTAGTTTTGACATAGGCCTCTAGCTAGGAGAAAGTGTATAATAAACTATAAAATAGGTATAGGTCCAAAACTTGAAGAGGATGATAGTAAGAAAGTTAATTAAATTTTTAGTAGTATAGAAGGCCTAGTCATCAGAATAACACATGGTCAGACTTAAAGATAATCAATAGGCACAATAAATTTTTGATGTGAGCCTTTTAGAAGTAGTAAGGTCTTAGAATCAAAGGGTAAAACTATAATAAGTACTTGCCAAGTATACAAGACTGAGGTGATATATAATTCAGATTTAGTGTCTATAGTTGCATCCAGCTCTTCAAACAAAAAGGTATAATCCCTTTTATATTTTGTAAGATAAGAATACATATAAAACAATACTTTGGAGGCATGTTTTTCATCCCATAGGTAGTTCTATGAAAATGTTTCATGGCTTAAGATGATGTATATATAACTAAATTGTAAGGTGGGATATATGTTTCTTAAGACATGAAGAAGACATGATCAAATAATGTGACTAATTATTTTAGGAGCACATAATCATACTAGATACTTCACATCATGTAATGTTAATCCATTTCTTAGAAGTAGTTATTTTATTGATAAATCAAAAAAAATAATGTTATGCATTATGCATGTCACTTATCTCTCTCTCTTTCTATGCCTTTTTCTATATATATCATCTCATTATTAAATTAAATTCACACCTTTTTCACTTTAACATTTCAAGAAGTTATGTGATTAAGCATTCCTAATATATCCTTCCTTTCCTCTTATATCATCCAAGAATCATGGCACCTTATAATTTCATCCCCATTTGTATATTGATGTTATATCTTGAACATTTTATGTAGAGATATAAATGTTGAGAGAACCAATATATACAAAAAAATTGAGCTTTCTATCATATTTTACTTCTATATTTGGGAACCCATAAATCTAAATAAGAAAATTCAAAAAACATCGCTTCTAAAAATATGTTAAAACTAGCTACTACCATATGTTCACATGTTCTATGTGTTATCAATGTACTTCAAATTATTCATCCTTGTTACAAATGTCAACTACATTATGGAATAAATTTTATTCATGAAATGCCTCTCTCAATTCTATTCTTTAATATCATTTTATTTATTTGTTAATTAATAATAAATCTAATACTATATATTAATACTATATTATAATATTAATATAGTATGTAGTATATTAAAAACATTATTATACCATTTTTATCACACTAAATTACACCTTTGAGGAGTTTGTTCAATCTTCCTCACTTAGGTGATAACATGGAGACACCTCTAGGTTTTGGGTGGCCTAATCAATGAGTTGAATCTCTAGATAGGGTTGGATCCCTTGATGCTTCATCTTGAAACTACAACTAAGCCTATTGATTGCTAGGAAAAGGAAGAGAGATAAAATAAACAAAAAAGGAGGTGATGTACAAAATTAATATCCTCCACTTGCTAATACGACACTAAGAACATGAAAAATTACTAAAATCTATCACATTAACTTAATTTGATCCTCTAAGCACCAATATTTGAATATGAAGGTGCAAATCAAGATAATAACTAAGAGGAGATGATCAAGAGGTCTCATAAGAGACACTAATGAAGCAATATCCACACTTAGCCAATTCATAACCATATACTACACTCCTTATGACCTGATAAGATGAATATAACCTATAAATAGGTATAGAGAAAGGATAAATAAAATAGAGTTATGACACTACTACTAACATTCATCAACTAACCATGAAATATACACTAATTACATCATGAAGAAGGTTTTAAACTAGATTGTATTTGTATCAAAGGTAAGTAAAAGTGTTTTCATGAGTATGGATTTTCAATACTAAATTTGAGACAATCCCTTTACAATCCTTGCAAGGCCATACATATAGAATAAAATGAGAAAGAGAGAGAAAATGAATGTTGGAAAATCCCATGATAAGTGAAATCAGCTACAATACAAGAACTTGAGTAATAATATAGTCATACAAATCATTATTATCACATTTTTTCATGGTGTGATCATGATATTCTAGAGGGATAATGAAAGAGAGGTTCTCCAGCTCTTTCGATGAATCATCACCCCTTTATGAAACCACCCTCCTCCTTATTTAGAAGTGACAATTTACATTCCTGATCACATAACTATCTTTGAGATATCATTTTAACTCCTTGACACCTTGAAAAAAATTTAAAATATTTGATTTAGTTAATTCAATTTTTATATTTGATCTCAAGCTTCTTTTGACACCTATACACTACCTCCTAATGGTGACCAATCTTTTTTGTAGACTTTCAACACATATATTCTTCTCTCAAAGTCAATCAGGATTTCGTATTGGAACTTGTATTATTCACCATGATATATATTGAAAGTGTTTATAGGAGATCATAAATCCTATGCCCAATCTCAAGATACCTCCCTAACTGATCAAAAGGCTTCAATGCATTCAAAAACATGCAAACTAGTTAAAAAGCTATAGTTTTAGGCCCTTTATTCTCGTTATCTCCTTCATGTGTGCCAATTGACTCATCCTATGGATTCCCCTGAGACTCAAAAGTACCATCAAGGTTATTTTAAGGATTATAATATGCATTCGAGCCACTTGGAATGTAATACCCAGTCATCAAGATCTTAGAAGGGTTTTAAGAGGGTTTTAGAGTGTTTATCTTATTAACGATTGTTCATAAAGTTAAGGCCCTAAAATTATGAAATAATAAAAATATTTTTTATTATGGGGACCCTATTAACATATAAAATATCCATTTTAATCTATTCAAAACTTCCTTAAAGTTTTAAGCAAAAAATTATGCCTTTTCAAGCTCTTCACAAGGTGATAAGAGGGTTTTGAGTGATCTCCTTTCTTAATGACTGTTCATACTATATAGTTCTCTTAAAAATATAAAATTCCATGATGTTGAATTTTTAAAACCTACCTAACATATTATAGATCCATTTCTTCCCATGCATCTTCTCAGTGGAGTTCTAAGTAAGGTTTAGACTTCTCAGGTTGGCAGGGATCTGTGTGAAGACCAAGGAAGGGTTTTTAGGCCTAAAAGCCTCCAAAAATACATTTTATTAGATATAATTATCTAAAATAGGTATATTATTACCTTATTATTATTTTATATACTCTTCCATATGACTTAATGCCTCATATTTCTTGAATCTTCCTTTTCTACCTGTAGGTGTCTAAGTGGGGTTTAGCCCTGCTTGGGTCTTTTAATGCTTTCTACTATATATCACCATTGTTTAGGTCATTTTTTATTAAAACCCACTATATATGAATTACTCCAAGTTTCTTATACCCCATTTCACACTTTTTTGAGGTTAGACTACCAAATTAAACTCAATACACCCTCTTTCATGCAAGGTTTTCATCTCTTGATCAAGAATGTGGACCTATGGGTCTTGAGACCTATAGGTCTACATTCACATTTATCTAGATCATTTGAAACATTCCTCAAATTTTTTAATGTCCAATAATAATATATTATATCCCTATGACCTATTGACAATGTTTAAATTATTTTCAAAACATTTGGTTGTCTTCAATCACCTAACCTTTCCCACAAAGTCTTATTTGGTCCTCCTTGGGGCCAGACCCTACCAAGACATGAGGATGGATTATTTTAGATGATATTTTGTTATTAAAATTAAAACTAGTAAATTTTTAATTTATCCTGATTTATCATACTTTTGACTACCTTCCAACCTAATGATTAAACCAAAAATATCACCTTTCTTCTCATATTATTCATACAAACCTGTAGGTCTTACTTTAACCCTATTTGTGAGATTAGCACAAGATGATGAATTTTAAGTGGAAATTAACTTGAAATGGTATGAAAGGAAATTTGAGGGTTATTTTAACACCTAATAAGTTATCAATAAGTTATATATAGTGATTTTGACCTTAAACAACTCAAAAAGATCTGTCTACTCCATTATTATTTTTAGTCCAAAACTATAGATGCATATCTTGGGTTTAATAACCTCTTCACTCACTACAAATTTGACATTAATTTTTTGGTTAAAATGTATAAGTAACCTTGATGAAGTTGGATACATTATACACAACTATATTTCACTCATTATATGCATAAAAACACTTTTTAACTCCCTCAAACCCTAACTACCATCTTCAAAAACAACACAACATTTTCTTTCCATTTGACTACTCAAACATGATAAATTATGGTGAAGTGCATTGTGTAAAGACTATTTATACCCTTGATAAAATCACACAACCATCTCTTTTCATTATTAAATCTTTCTAATGCATTTAAACAATTAAAACAGTGCCTATAGGGTTTTGCATGGGTTTTAGAGGCTTTCCACTCTTAACAATGGTTCATAGAGTACAAGGGATATTTCTACCAAAAAATTATATGGATTGAGAGGGAATAAATACCTCTTCCATCACAAACTATAAATATTCCTAAGATACTTCCTTCTTCATGAATGATCCTCTACAAAACTGCCTTCTTAAGTATGTCAATGACCTGATGAAGGAATAAGAAGGTTTTCTATATTTTCAAGGCCTATCACTTATTAAAAATCATGGATTTGGATTTTTGGAGATATTATAATGTTTTGGGGAGATTCACCACCCTAAACCCTGCTTTACCTATTTGGAGATGCCTTGATTATGCATAAAAACCTATAAAACTCATCAAAACATACTCTTCATGCAATGAAAGTTGATTACTTGAAAAAGTGGCTTATTAGATCCATGTATGAGATACTAATGGATATTTTCATGACATTCATGGTGAAAATTTATTGTATGATCTTCTTCCAATCTACCTTTTCTCATGTTACACTATATTTTAAAGGTGAAATAATAAGACAAAGAGATATTATGAGTGTTTTATATGTTAAATAAGTAATATTTCGACATCTTGAAAAGGGGCATGGGAAATATGGATAAAATATGTTCTTTTACAATTGTTTCATGACATAAAATACCCTCCTTGACTTTCATACTAACTTGAAACATGTGGTTTTGACACTTGAAATGTTTAGGTAAGTACAAGATAACCATGACAATTACCTTAACTTTTCCAAAAATACATTAAACCATGTTAACACCTTATAAAGGGTAATTCAATGGATTTTGATTAATCATTTGAGTATTATGACTTATCATCGTGATTGTACCACCATAGAAGACCTTGATTGACACCACTCTTCACCATGACAAGACAAGCTAGGAATAATATAAGAACCTTCATGGCTATCAACAAAGTTAAATAAGTTTAGATATTAAGTTTTTAATGTTACTCACCTATGGTACCCAATTTTGTCTAACATATTTAGTAACCTCTTAGGATTACATGATTTTTTTACATCTAGACTAGTAGCCTTCTTACATCCATTACGATATGGGGTCACCTCAACTAAACACAAATTGAAATTGACCTTGAGAATTGATCTACATTCCACTTGAAAAGGATGAAAATACCAACTACCTTCAACACACATAAAAAACAAAAATAAAATGCTCCAAAAGATAACCAAAACAAATAAGACACACACTATGATAATAAGCACTTAGGGAAGACAAAATAAGAAACTACTATATATAGCTAACCTTTAAGGTCTGATCCTCCTAGATCAAAATGAAAACTTCTAAGATATCTTATATAATATGACTTAGATTGAGGGGAAATCTATTTTTGGAATAGTGTGTTTTCTCTATGAACCTTTTCATTGGTTTCCAATGTCTTTAGCCTATATGTAAGTGCACTAACAATAGTAAACATGTCTTTTATAAAGATAAATTCATATTAAAGTTCCTATCTTACCTCATGTTTTTATTTTTCATTAAAAAATACCTCCAATGTGACCACACTTGGATTCACAGGGGAAACAACAACCTCATAATCTAATGTCTCCTTAAGCACTATTTCTTGCTCACCTTGAGGAGTATCATCTCCTTCATAACTTGTTACATCATAAACTTGAACATCTTGGTGATTACTTACATGACATGTTGGCTTGCTAAGAGATTTTCACTTCTTACCAACAACTTCATTTTATCCTTATAGAGGTGTTAACCTATTGATACCTTCAAATTACTTGAACTTGTCCAAATAGGATTGTCATATGTCATCAAGGCCTTCTTTAACTTGTTCATGAGATTCAACAAAATTATAAACTATGATGTTTTCCTCAATATAATTCTCATTCATGTTTTCATTATGTTCATTAGCAAAGACAACCATCTTAGCATTTTCCTCATAGGCTGTAGATTTACTATGCAAGCTTGAATAAAATATTTTTCTCTTCCTAAAAGGAAGATTATTTTTAATCAATCAAAAGTATTTCAAATTCAACCTCATTCTTACCATTCTCTTTACATATAGTATAATTTTCAATAACTTCAAACTCTTCAATGGAATCATGACATAGCTGTAATTTTGTTTCTTCAAGATCTATCTCCTGCTCGCTAGATATCACTACAACTTATTTCAAATATTCATCTTGATCATGAGGTTCAACAAGTCTAATAACCAAGGTGTATTAAAAAAGGTTTCTCTCATACTCATTTGTAACTTGATCAACTATTTCATGATCATCATGAACCCTTTCATCAAGACTCAATCTATGACAAATAGATTGGTCTTCTTATTCTTCCATGTAGAATGGAAGTTTAGTTTCCCTTATGCTAAACTTGATTTGTCTTCTTCTAAGGGAACACCAAATTTTGTAACTTCATGTTGGGGTTCATCTTCATTATCTAAAGGCATCACATGCTTGCCAAATAATTCAAATTATTTCATGAAATTATGGTACATTTGCTGCCATAATTTATTAGAATATTCTTCTTCAAACTCTTCAAGACTGTAACTTTGATTGGGGGATGCCACCATGTTACCTTTTACTCTTCCATAAATACCATCTTTCACCTCATATTTGAAGACTAATTTTTTGTATTATTGACAAAGATGAATATAAATAATGATCTCTTCATCACAAACACTTGAATTACTCTCCTTATATCTTTATTGAGGTTCACTTGCAACTGACTAATTTTACTTCTCAAGGACAGACACCTCATCATCCTTTCTTGACAAGCTCTCCTTTTCAATTGAACGCTCATATTTTTCCCTCAATAAAATTGGTTCTCCTTCACAAAATTATGGTGTGGGAGAGAAAGATAACTCATTGGATTGCTTAAAAATTGATAAGGTGTCCTTACAACTTAGGATTTTGGGAGGGTTAAGTTCATTGAAGGATGTTTGGAGATATGGAGAATGAAATTGTATTAAGGATGATCCATTTTTATCCTTTAAATACCCAATCACTCTATCAAAATATGATCTATCTTGAACTTCATGGATAAATTCAACTTGAGTGGTGGCTGAAGGACTTGAGAGACTTGGGATCTCTCTTGGTTTGGCCTCCATATACTTATCTTTTTGTTGACTTTGGATAAACACGGTAGAAGGTTATTTCTCAAGGGTTGACATGATATAATAAGATTTTATAGTCTAATAAGGTCTCCATGATGGAATGGTTTTAATATTATTGAGGAATATTGAGTGAAGTTGGCATAGGCATAGGATTTTCTTGATGGTATGTTACAACTTGGACTAGATTTAGACTAAAAAAACGTTGACTTGGAGTAAGGGAGAACATGTGAGACTTATGGTATTGAATTTATTGCCTCTCTTCAAGTATTAATCTATTCTTCATACATTAAATCAATCTTATTATTTATAACACCTCATTAATTATAATTTAATGATTATTTATCTCAATATCTACCCACCTAGACTTAGTCAAATGCACTAAATCCCTCACCATCTGAATGCTTTCACTCTAAGTGGAAGGGTTATGGACAATCGGACCAAGCTCATTTTCATTATTAAGATCAATAATTTGCATTTCAATGTCTAAAAGGATTTGTTTGAATCTTAATAGGGGTTAAATATGAGTAACATATCTTTGACAAGGTTGAATAGAGGGATAAGTAAGTTCCTAATAACCTTGGTAAGGTTGGTATAGTACTATTTGAGATCCACATGTGGTGAAGCCAAGAATACCATCAACCTTATATGAATAATGTGAAGGAATAGAGTATACATTTTGACCAAATGAGTGATGATAATACATAACAATTTCCAATTTTTAGAAAATTAGACTACTTATACCAGCTATGGTTCACTTGGAGTCACCATTGATGTTTGTGTTCACACCTCCAAAGGCTAATGTATTGAAGAACAACATCAATAACTCTTCAATGGATGAAATCCTTATCCCACTACATGTGTTACAACTATTATCACACTAAAAATCACCCTTGATGAGGTTACTCAAGCCTCCTCACTAAGGTGATATCATGAAGACAATTCTATGTTGTGGGTGGCCTAATCAATGAGGTGAATCTCTAGATAGGTCTACCTCCCTTGATGCTTCACCTTGAAACTACAATTAAGCTTATTGTTTGATATGAAAAGTTAAAGAGATAAAGTAAACAAAATAAGGAGGTGATACACAAAATTAATACCTTTCACTTTCCTATACTACACTAATAACATGAATAAGGATTTAAACCTATCACAATAGCTCAATATGAGCCTCCAAGCACTAGTATTTCAGTATGAAGGTGAAAATCAAGACAATAAACTAAGAGGGGATGATCAAGAGGTCTCATAAGAGATAATAATGAAGCAATATCCGTATTTAGTTGATGCATGACCATATGCTACACTCCATATGACCTGATAAGATGAATAAAACTTAAAAATAAGTAATGTGAAAGGATAAATGAAAGAAAGATATGACACTAATACTGACATTCATCAACTAACCATGAAATATGCACTAATTGTAGAATTAGGAAGACTAGAAATAAGCTTTTATTCATATCAAAATTAATTACAAGTGTTTTCATGAGTAGGAATTCATCATACTCAAGTTGGATATCCCTGTAAAAGCCTTGCAATGTCATACATATAGAAGAGAATGAGAAAGCGAGAGAAAATGGATGTTGGAAAAATCCATGACAAGTGTCATACATTAAAATATAAGAAATAGAGAAATAAAATAATCATATAAATCCTTATTATCATGTGATAGAATGGTGTGATCATGATATTCTATAGGGATGGCATAAGAGAGGTTATTTAGCTCTTTGGATGACTTATCATCTTTATATGAAACTACCCTCCTCCTTGCTTAAAAGTGACAAGTTGCATTTTTTATCACATAACTATCTTTTTTATATCATTTAAAATACTTGAAAACTTGAAAAAGTTTGATAAACTTAAATTTAGGTACTTCAGGTTTGAGAGTTGGTCTTGATCTTCTCTTGACACCTATACACTACGTCCTAATGATGACCAATCTCTTTTGTAGACTATCACCACTTATATTCTTCTTTCAAAGTCAGTTAGGATTATTGATTTAATTTTTTTTAATTCACTATGAGAGATATTTAAATATTCTATAGGATACCATGAATTCTCTTCCCAAACTCAAGATACCTCCTTAACTGATCAAAAGACTTCAATGCATTCAAAAACATGCAAACTAGTAAAAAGGTATAGTTTTAGGCCCTTTTATGCTCATTATCTCCTTCACACGTGAAAAATAACTCATCCCATGGATTCACCTAATATTAATAATGACCATAAAATTTATTTCATGGATTATTAGATGCAACTAATCCACTTAGAATGCAAAACCTAGTCATTGGGCTCTTAGAAGGGTTTTAGGAGGGGTTTAGATTGATTGTCTTGTTAACAATTATTTATAAAGTTGAAGCCCTCAAAATATGAAATAATACCTATAATTATATTATATGCACCCTATTAACACCTCCAATATAAATTTTAATCCATTAAAAACCTCCTTGAAGTTTTAAGTAGAAAAGCATGCCTTCTCAAGCTCTTCACAAGTTGACAAGAGGGTTTTGAGTGATATCATTTCTTAGTGATTGTTCATACTGTATAGGTTCCCTTGAAAAAAATTAATGCCTTGAATTTGAAGTTTTAAAACATCCCTAACATATTATATATCCATTCCTTCACATTCATCTTCTCATTAGATTTTTAAGCAAGGTTTAGACCTCTTAGGTTGACAAGCTTATGTGTGAAGACCGAGGAAGGGCTTTTAGGTGTAGAAGCCTCCAACAATGCATTTTATTATCTATAATTGTCTAAAATAGGTATATTATTATCCCTATTATGATTTCATATACTATCCCATATAAATTAAGGCCTCATATTTCTTGAATATTCATTTTTTACCTGGTGGTGTCTAAGTGGGTGTTAGGCCTACTTGGGTCTTTTAATGCTTTCCACTGTATATCACCATTATTGAGGTAATTTGTTAATAAATACC
Organism: Torreya grandis; assembly: GCA_037957365.1. NCBI lineage: Eukaryota > Viridiplantae > Streptophyta > Pinopsida > Cupressales > Taxaceae > Torreya > Torreya grandis. The sequence goes on along the minus strand of JARHVA010000328.1, from coordinate 5,174,203 downwards.
ACTATATATGAATAAATAAAGTGTTTTATTCCAATTTTCACACTTTTGTGATGTCATACTACCAAATTCAACTCAAGATACCCTCTTTCATGCAAGGTTTTCATCTCTTGATCAAGAATGTGGACCTACAAGTCTATAGACCTATAGGTCTACATTCACATTTATCGAGATAATTTAAAATATTAATTAGAGTATTAAATTTCCTATAATAATATCATATATCCCTATTACCTATTTACAATGTTTAAATTCTTTTCAAAATATCTAAGTTGTCTGTAATCACCTAGCCTTGCCCACTTAGTCTTGTTTGGTCCTCCTTGGGGCCAAACCCTACCAAGGCATGAGGATGACTGATTTTGGATAATATGTTGTTATTAAAATTAAAAATATTCAAGTTTAAATTTCTCATTATTTATTATATGTTGGACTACCTTCTAACCTAATGATTAAACCAAAAATATCACCTTTCTTCTCATATTGTTCATATACACCTATAGGTCTTACTTTAGGCATGTTTGTGAGATTGACACAAGAGGATCAATTTTAAGTGGAGATTAAATTTCAAGGGTATGAAATAGAGTGTGATGATTATTTTGATACCTAATAATTTATCAATATGTTCCACATAGTGCTTTTGACCTTAAACAACTTAAAAACATTTGTCTACTCTATAATTTTTCTTAGTCCAAAACTATAAATGCATATATTGGGTTTAACACCCTCTTCACTCACCACACATTTGACATAATTTGTTTTTATAAAAGGTTTTATAAACCTTGATGAATTTTTATTCACTATACATACCTCTCTTTCACTCATTCTATGCATAAAAACATTTTACAACTCCCTCAAACCCTTATGGCCATCTTCAAAAAAAAAAAAAAAAACATTTTCTTTCCATTTTACGACTCACATGTGCCAAATTATGGTGAAGTTTCATGTGGGAATACTATTCATACCCTTGATAAAATCACACAACCATCTATTTTCATTCGTAAATCCTTCCAGTGCATTTAAATAATAAAAATCATGCCTATAGGGTTTTGCATGGGTTTTAGAAGCTCAACACTCTTAACAATGATTCATAGAGCACAAGGGATATTTATAAAAAAAATGTTATGGATTGAGAGGGCAAAGGGAACCATTCCATAACCTACCAACACTGGTCATGAGATACTCACTTTTTTATGAATGATCCTCAACAAAACTTTCTTCTTAAGCATGTCAATAACCTGAAAAAGGAATGAGAAGGTTTTTTTTCTTCATGAGGACTTTCACTTCTTCCCAAGCATTGATTTGGATTTTTGGAGACTAGATAATGTTGTGGGGATATTCACCACCCATAACTCTACTTTACCTATTTGGAGATGCCTTGATTATGGATAAAAACCTGTAAAACTCATCAAAACATACTCTTCATGTAATGAAAGTTGATTAATTGAAAAAGTGCCCTATTAGATCCCTATATGAGATACTCATGTGTCTCTCCCTAAAATTCATGATGCAAAAGAAATGTACAATCTTCTTCCAATCTATCTTTTCTCACATTACACTATATTTTGAAGGTGAAACAATAAGACATAGAGGTCTTATGAGTGTGTTATATGTTAAATAAGTAATATTTTGACATCTTGACAAGGGGTGTGGATAATAGGGATAAAATATGTTCCTCAAAAAGTGTTTCATGACATAAAAGACCCTCCTTGACTATGAAACTAACTTTAAGCATGTGGGTTTGACACTTAAGATGTTTAGGTAAGTACAAGGCAACCATGAAAATAACCTTAACTTTTCCAAAACTACCTTAAACCATGCTAAACACTTTATAAAGGGTCAAACAATGGATATTCTTTAATCATTTGAGGAACACAACTTCTCATTTTGACTGTACTACCTTAGAAGACCTTGATGAACACCACTCTTCACCATGACAAGATAAGATAGGAACAAGACAAGAACCTTTGAGGCTATCAACAAAGTTAAACAAGTCTAGATAATAAGTTTTTAATGTTACTCAGCTATGCTAGCCAATTATGGTTAATAATTATATTTATAATATTAATATATAAAATAAATAATTTAATATAATATAATTTAATAATAATATATCAATATTTAGGTAATGGTTTCAATAGATGCCATGTTGGAGGAAATTTATAAGGCAATTACAGTTATGGAATATGTGCAGGATTCCCACCATTTGAATGGATCAACTTATAATTTTTATGTGGAGGAGATAAATGGAGCTTAAAAATCATTTTTCATGGCCATTGCTTGAGGAGAATTTGGTTTAGAGAAGGTGATTGTCACTTCAAAACACAATGATGATGAATTATATGTCTAGGAGTCTCAAACAGGTGGAACATTCACTGTAACCATATTTTTTAAGGTAAAAACCAAAGAAGGGGTAAAAAAAAGACTCTTTATATTAAGTAGGATTAGGTAAATCTTGGACCTACTATAGTTGCGTCCATGTTTCTTAAACAATTTATAGTTTCTAGATTGGAGATTTGGGTGGTGGTTTTTTGATAATGGTGAAAAGGTTTCCATCTTGATAGGGACCTTGGTCTGATTGGATAGTAATGCCCCTATTTTTTAGAAGGATGGATGCAATGATTTCAAGACCATTCATTTTTATAATTAACATAAATTATTTGAAAAAATTCCAAAGAGATATTTTGGATTCTTACCTCAACATACCATTTTGAATAAGCACCATGAAGGTGAATTGGAGGCATATAAGACATTGAAATAAATGAAATGTTATATGACCATCTTTCAAACTTCACATCTCTTGATTAATGCATGTGATATTTTAGAAGTTATGGAAGAGGAAACATGTAAATTATTTGACAAAATGTCAGATCATTTCTATATTTCAAGGAATGATTTGATAATATATCAGGTTGAACAAAAGGGCAAACATGTCTCCTCTAAGTTGGTTTCCTATGGCATAAATAAATTTAAATTATTGATGAATTCATAAAATACTATTTCTGAAATCAAATATAATATTCAACCTAAGATGGGGATCCCTTGGGATAAAAAATTCCTATCCTATGAGGGTAAACAACTTAAAGAATCTACACAACTGAATACTTACAACATCTACAAATATTTTCTCCTTTTTTTTGGCACTATGTTTGGGTGGAGGTGTAATGGGATATATAAGACCTACTACTTCCAATTTGGTTTATTACAATGATGTAACTCATTCCAATACTCCCACCCAATCATTGTTCTATGGTGATAAGTCTAGCCCATAAATTGTTGAGAAAATGGATGAAATGTGAATTGTGGTGGTAAAACATCCTAAGGTAACTAGAAACTTTGATCCCTTAAATATAAAGTAATTATATGTCACATTAATGGATTTTTTCCTTGATATGAAGATTTTTATCAAAGGATTTATACACACTAGTATACATAGTGTCATATACTTCTATGCTCAAAAGGTTTCTTTGTAGTATAGTTTAACTCCCCTGAAGAAAACAACAAATATTTGAAGAGGGACCTTGGTTTTAGATAACATTGGTATTATTTATACCCATTGGCTTCCACATTTTGAACTTAACATTATGGTTGTTTTTAAAATATATGTTTGGTTTCACCTCTCAAATATGCATCTTTTATTTTGGCATCCAAAAATATTCACATACATTGGGAATACTTTGTCAGATCTGTAAAAGTTAATTTTGACCAAATAAATCAAGGTCTTTTCACCTTTGCTCGAATATATATGGAGATCGATCTAAGTAAAGGATTTACTAAATTCATAATTCTAAAACATGGTGAATTACCATGGATTCAAATCCTAGATTATGAAAATATAGCATTTAGGTGTTGTTTTTATCTACAAACAAGATATCAAATTTTGCTCTCAATCAAGAGGACATTCAAAGGGGGAAATGGGATCAAATACAAAATCAAATATTTATTATCTGTATCAACCTCTATTACCAGAGGATGGAAATGACATGAGCACATCAAATCACATACTATAAAAGAAGATAAAGATACCAATGTAGGAATAAAAGTTTAAAATTCTTATTTAAATAAGTATTTAGATAATTTAGAGGAAGAAATAAAGGTGGGGAACCAACCATAAGAGTTAAACATACAAATGAAACTACAATAAAATGATTCAAGAGATTACATGAGTTAGATATCTCTAATTTAGATAAGGGATCTTCCATGGTTGGCTATTAAGTAACACTACAACTAGACCTACAAATGATGGTTGTGGGAACTCCTCTAGGGGTTGAATTGAATTGAAAAAGAAGAGAGGGAAAAAAGTACAAATAGAGGATTTCACCATATGATGTAGGCTTGCATATACCCCTTGGGGAGATGGTTAGATATGCAAATATTTTTTTGGTATGAGCTCTTCATAACAATGACATTATTTATATAAATTATGTTGTGTTACATTTGGGTAATTGTTATGTCACCTAGGTTGTTGGATAGGTTTGTATATTTTTATGTGCACTTGTAGTTGATTATAATGGTATATTTGGCCTATGGGGGTCATTTATTAGAATATGAGACTTAATTTAATATGCATTTACACATTTTTTTAATGAATAAATTCTATGAATTTTTATTTAGAAAAAAATAATTTAATAATAATATAATATTCTAGTTTGATTATACTTAGTGTCCAAAAATCATAAATATAGTCATAAATCCATGGAATTTAATCCATACAATTTTAATTGGTGTTGTTAAGGATGTGGTCCTATTGAACAAGCTTTAGATCTTATTTTTAATGAGGTTGGTCCCATGTACTTCAATATGTCTATAAGAATAAAATTAAAGTTTTCACATATAATAGGACTACCATATGTTTTTTCTCACATAATTTTAGCCATGGGCATGAAATTTACCCCCACTAGCTTATGGATTTTTTTTACACATGGCATGTTGAATGATATATTTTTCAGTATTCTAAAATGTGATATCTAATTAAAACTTAAACTAATATAGATATTTAATCACTTTTAAATTAAATAACAGATCTATTAGTTTCATAGAGATCTAAATCATGTATTTTCAAGTTTTACATATATGTAGACTCAACTTGCCTACGCTTCACCAAATTTTCAAAATAAAAATACTTTTACCACTCAAATAAAAATATTCTTCTTAAAATTATGTACTATAGCCACATCACAACTCTTGTTTGAATGATTAAATAGGTTCTATATTAATTTAAAATAAATATTATAAATTATTCATAAAAAATGTTAGTGGTATGAGAGCAAGTTATGTAATAGCTATACTAAGTTTCAAGAGAGCCTAAGAACAAAAACAATAAGAGAATTATATAAAATTAAATTAAAAAATAGAATGATTAAGTATCCATGGTGAAGATAATATAGATATAAATATCTGTGTCTTCTAGTCTACCCCAACTAGCACCCGAAAGGTCCTCCCACACAAGGATGAGGTACCAACCAATATTGGCATCGTTGATTGTCCCCACCATTTCTTTATGCCCTATTGGAATCCATCTAGATCAACTTTAGTAGGATAAATTAAAAAAATCCAACTATGGAAACTTTTCTATATGAGGTGGGGGAACCCAATTGTCCTAATGTGTAAGGGAGCACCTCCAAATACTATGAGTAGGTAGAGGAGATCCCCACCCTCTATGTTGAGTAGGCATAGGTGAGTATTTATGATAAGTATACCTCCTAAATTGATATTGACTCTGATAGTGACCACCCCTCTAGTTTCCCTCCTTTGGGGGAAAAGAGGGCAGAAAATGAGAAACATTGCATAAAGCACTACCTCAATGATCCAAAAGGGTTTGAATATGGGAAACCTTTAAATCCACGTTATTACCTTAATATTTAATATGTATGAACATAATTTAAATCACCATAAATTTGTTAGAAGAAGAAAAAATGGTCATCAAAATTATAATTAGCAAATATAGCTCCATTTTTTTCCATATAGATAAAACAGTTTCCACTCTTAAATTATGTGAAATTTAATTGTATTTTTTAGGACTCATAGGTCAATCCCTCAAAGAATATATTTCTTGTAAAATCATTATAGATGAAATGGTTTGAATAAATCATGATTATAGTTCCATGCTATTTAATCTTTTTTTTTAAACTTAAAAAAGTGAATAAGGGTGCCTATATTCCCAAAAGACAAACTCTTGGGCTGAGTAACCCTTAACTGCACAAACCCTTGATATAGAAAGTTACATACAAAGTGTGTAAGCTCATGCTCAATAATAACTTTCCACACTATTTGAAAGTGTTTATTCTAAGTATGTGAAGCATAATAGAGTGACCAAAAATCATTTATCTTTTAGACCATGGGAAACAGAGTTGATAGTCATTCATATCCCTTACTATAAGTATAATTTTGAAAGAGAGTTTCAACATACCACTTTCAATATTTACACCATGGCCTAAAAGTGTTAATGGATATTTTATGAACCATATCTATAGGGATAACTTCCTTTATCCCTATAATAACTCTTTATCATTATTTTTAATCTAAACTTGCCCATATCTTATGGCTAAGAAAGCCAATTTTGAATATACTTGTATAAAATGTATTGCATTGTATGCTTATGTCTTTTGAAAATATTGAGGGAATAAACCCATGAAAATTTCTCCAGAGAAACATCATGAAAATTAATTATAGGATACCCCCACATGGAGTGTTTATTAATATATAAAAACCCATTTTTATACTCATCCCCATTCCAAAGAATCCAAGATTTTATCTTTTCCTAGGGTTTTTGGATACTTTTAATAATAAAAACCCCAACCAATTTAACATGAGCTCAATAGATAACAATGTTCATAAAGACTAAACCCTTTTAAGTTGGCTTTTTTTATGGTGATTCTTAATAAACATAACTATAAAGAAATACTTTTCAATATTATTTCCCTTTAATGGCTCAAATAATCCACTTAACACATAGATTAGTCCTTGGTTACTAATTTAAAGAAACCCCATTATGTAGTTTCTTTGGGGAGATATAAAACTCCAAAGTACCCTGATGGGAACCCTTCCCATGATAATTTCTTTCCCAGAGTAAATATCTAATAAAAATTCATAACTTTTAGTAGGAATATTTAGAATGGAGACAACAAGGCAAGTAGTACATAGGAATTTGAAACAATGCTTTGAAACATATTTTAAATTTCCCTACCAAAGATAGAGGTAGAGGTAAAATGATTCTGGATAAAAAGGTTTGAATAAATCATGAGTATATGTCCATTTATTTAATAATTTTTGTAAAAATTATAAAAGTGCATAAGGGTACCTATATTCCCAAAATACAAAATCTTGGTTGAGCAACCCCTAATTTCATAAACCCTTGATATAGAAAGTGCCATACAAAATGTGTAAGCTCATGCTCAAGAATAACATTCCACACTATTTGAAAGTGTCCTCTCCAATTATATGAAGCATAATGGAGTGAAAAAAAATAATTTAGATTTTAGACCATGTGAAACATAGTTGATAGCCATTCATATCCCTTATTAGGAGTATAATTTTGAAAGAGAGTTTCAACATATCACTTTCAATATTTACACCACTACCTAAAAAGTGTTAATGGCCATTTTATGAACCATATATATATGGAAAACTTCCTTTATCCCTATAAAAACTCTTTATCATTATTGTTTAATTTAAAATTTCCCATATCTTATGGCTAAGAGAGCCATTTTTTAATCTACTTATATAAAATGTATTGCATTGTATGCTTATGTCTTTTGAAAATCTTGAGGGAATAAACTCATGGATATTTCACTAGAGGAACATCATGAAAATTAATGATAGGATACACCCATAAGGAATGTTTATTAAGATATAGAAACCCCTTTTTATACTCATACCCATTCCAAATAATCCAAGCTTTGATTTTTTTTTAGGCTTTCTGAACACTTTTAGCACCAAAAAACCCAACCATTTTAACATTATATCAATAGATAAAAATGTTTATAAAGCCTAAAACCTTTTAATTTGGTATTTTTTATGGTGATCCTTCATAAATATAATTGTAAATCAATACTTTTCAATCTTTTGTCCATTCAATGGCTCAAATAATCCACTTAAAACATAGAGTATCCCTTGGTTACTAATTTAAACAAACCCCATCATGTAGTTTCTTTGGGGAGATATCAAAACTCCAAAGTGACCTGATAGAAACCCTTACCATGATAATTTCTTTCCTAGAGTAAATATATAATAAAAATTCATAACTTTTAGTAGAAATATTTAGAAAGGAGACACCAAGACAAGTAGTACATAGGAATTTGAAACAACACTTTGGAACATATTTTAAATTTCCCTACCAAAGATAGAGGTAGAAGGATATGTTTTTCTATAATTAATCAAAAAAAAATTACCACTTATTAGGGGTAGTTTGGAATGCAAAGGGTGTTCTTATAATTTTTAATATTTCAACATGATTATCTATTTCCTTTAAAATTTGTTTAACCAAGGGGGTAGGGATAGAAAAATATATCTATAACATTAAGTCATCTTCCATTAAATACACAAACCCAAGGCTAGGGAAAAAAATCAATACATTGTATTGTAAACTTGATATTGTCCTTCTCCTCTAAAAGAGTGAGAAATGAGTCATCATCAAAGTTTCCATTAACTAAATGAGTAATTTCATCAAAGGGAAAGTAAATTCCTTTAACTATAATCTATATTTTATCATTAGTCAAAAGATACCCAAAGCCATTATCAATGAGAATATATAGAGCAATAGCTAATAGGTAGGATTTTCTAATTGAGTGAAACAACCTAAAATGTTTCAAGCTAACACCATTGACTGAGAGATAAATCAAAACATATTTAAAAAATATATAAATAGACCTAAGTAAATTGGGGGCAAACCATAGTACCTTTAACATGGCCAAAATGAAATGCCACTCAATGCAGTCATAGGATTTCTCAAAGTTAATTTTAATGAACATTTCTTTTTTATTAGATCTACGTGCCCACTCCATACCTTCCCATGATATAATGATATTATCACAAATATATATTATTTTAATAAAATTTTTGTGTTCTATATAAAAACTAAATTAAATATATATCTAAGCCACAAGGTGAGGGATTTGGTTTAGATTTTATAAGAAACATTAAGCTGGGTGATTGTCTGCCAATTGTAGATCAACTTTGAATCTCCCATTATATGTACAAACTTAATATTCCCTATTCTAATATGTTGGCCAAGGTCTTTTTAAATTAAACCTTCATAGTATACTAATAAAAGTACTTATCTAATACTAACCCATGTATATTTTTAAAATTCACTTGGAAAAATATACAATCAACTACCTTATCATTGGCTATTTACAAAACCACTTCATATAAACCCTAATTACTGAGAGGCATATCATAGACAACATACTAGGGTAATGAAATCTTACAATGGAAAACCAAAAATAAATTTTAATTACTTTATTCTGCCCATGATAATGCTCATGGGATTTTAAAACCTACTAATAATGGTGAACAAAGGATTGAACCATAAGAGGCACTTTGATTAGTCATTGTTCCACTTATTTAATGTCTTTAATTTATTGCACTGATTATTATACCTTAATCATTTGGAATAACTATTTATAAAATTCATCACTTACATTAATATAATGTATCCTACCTTTGATTTGTGTACTATGTGCATTAGAATCATCTATAATATATAAGTGTTGTTCTAGTATTGTTACTTATAGTTAAAGTGGTTCATGAAAGGGAATTTGCTCTAGGGTGGTCCTAATATGGATCAAATTCAAAGTGGAGGTGGATTAATTTTTTTAGTGGATGTGTGTCAATTGAAAACCATATATGAAAAGGAAGCATGTGGTGTGTTTGAAAACATCTATCCACCACTCAATCTAACCATAGTTTGTTGTCAGCCATAGTAGGAGATTTAAAACTCTCTATGTATGAGCTAAGGTGGGACCATGATACAAAATGGAAGAATCATGGAAAAACTAAATTTTTGGGTGTTTTATATTCCAATAAATATGAAACTAAATTGGAAAGTGGTTGGAAAAGAAAATATTTTTCAATGCCTCCACTAGAAATGCAAAAATAAATGTTGAAGGAGAAGTAAAGTGACATGGATATCATGGATCTATCAAGTCACTTTAATACACTATAAAATCCATGGTGAAACTTAAACCAATTATACAAAATGACAAATTTATAATGTCATGAAAACTAAGGGTCATAAACCTTAAATTAATTATGTATATATTACCACACATCACATTTGTCTGTTGTCCACTACATCAGAAGGTGGTTGGGTTTTTTAGTTTCCAATTCAACCATATTAAATTCACCATAGTAAATATAATGTGAATATGAAGAAAATTCAGTAATCTAATTGAAAATATATACCCTTTCAATAGTCTCATTAGATGCATAAATATTTATTAGACCAAAGAATATTTTTCAATATTTAATAGTAGAGATATGTTATAATGGTAATACTGAAAGTAAATCTTGGAGCTCTAAACTTAGGGAGGTAAAAGGTCATATTCCATGATATCACCTTCAAGATTTATTTTGGATTGAATTATTCTTCTTGGTGTTATTTATTTTTCATCTTATGTTAGTTTTGTTTCTTTGATGTGCATTGGTTTTAATGTTGGTTCTCTTTGTTTTCTGGTTTTTATGTTATGTACCCACTTAAGCATCATTGGTTGTTCACTTTATAGGCCATGGTGGGATGTTTGGAAAAGATTTGAAATAGTATTTTAACCTTACCTTTAAACCATATGATATGTTTTCATGGATGAAAACACTATAGCATCCAAATAGGCCCTCAAAGGCAAGGCTAGTGATGAGGTAATAATTAATGAAAATGGAAATCAAAGAATTATTAATTTTGATAGAAATTTTAGGATCCAAAGAAATAAGAAGGAAGAAGTAAATTGTCAAAGAAGTTATCCATGAACAAATATTTTTTGACATTCTCATCAGCACTAAATTTATCATTAGAAAGTATGGCATATGATCAGAACAAAATGACAAAAGAGACTACAAGCATTGAAAATATGGTAACCCCTATGCATTTTCCTATAATATAATAATTATTATGAATGATAACATGAAATTTTTCCATAAATTTGAATAAAAAAGGATGAATAATGTTTTTATATTTATGATTTATATAAATACTAATGTCCTCCCATATTTTTTTTAATGATTGTGTGGCCTTTATGTGAAATAAAAATAAGAATGTATGGTAATGTATATCGTATAATGTAACCAAAGGTTTTTTTATTTATATTTAGGAAATATAACATGAAAATAAGATATATATATATATATATATATATATATATATATAATCCATTTTTGATAATATCAAGGTTTATGTGTAGATCAATTCATTAGAACCCTAATTTATAACTGAATAAACTTGTGTTATAGACTATGCACAATTTGGTTGATCTAAGGCCTAGAAAGAGAATCGATGGACAAACTACTTAAACAAATTTTAGAGGGTTCTGAACATAAGAGAATTACAAATTATAGATAATATTAAAGTGAAATTATTTAAAATAACAATGAATGCAACTAAAGAGATGACAACCAATTTATAACTATAATAGCAAGGTTTCATTATGTTAGGATCTATACAATATCTAAGAGATCTAAGTTATGATGTCTATGTATTCTTAAATTCATTCTTATTCTATGTCTATAACATACAAAGAATGGAAGTATACATTATTTTTACATTTGAGGAAGATTAATCATCTATTGAACCATTACAATAGTTGGTAATAATTATTTCATAACTAAAAACTGTGATGATGTCATGTGTGGAACCTATTTCTCATACTTTTGAAATTAACACAAGGATGGATTTATAATAGTGGTAATCTTAAGAGAATTTTTTTAAAATATGAGATTGAAATTATAGAAGTTTGGAGATCTTAAAATGGGGAGATGAAAAGTATTCCTCCATTAGTAATGATTCAAGATTATCACTTGATCACCTTAGTCTACTTTGTCACCTTGGTCCTAAAGTTTATTCTTTTCCTTGGTAAATATTGGTTCATGGCCTTTGTGGATTCCTTTTTTTTAATTTGGTTAACCTAATTTATTTTAATTATTGTCTTTCTCTTTTAATGTGTTTTGTTGGGTTGTCTTAGATTCTTTGTTAAGGTAGATTACTTTATTGTTTAAGATCTTGATTAAATGTTTTATCTCCCTCCCTCCATTTTAAATATTATGATGTTGGTAGCACTTGTGCTTGTGAAACATTTTGTAAGTATTTAGAGAAAGAAGGGTTCATTAATAAAGGTTACAAGGCCAAGGATATTAATAAAAATTTCTTTGATCAAGGTGACAATTTGAGTTTGGAAGTTACAGAAGGTTGTGAACAAGGAAAAGGGATGAAATTGTTCAATGGTGTCTTGTAATTGGAATAAAACACTAATAACTTAGAAAGAGTATAATTTAGATTTAATGAAATTGGTGAGGAGGAAGCTACTAGAAATAGATAGAGTAAATAAAAAATTGGATAAGTGTCCTAACCTATTATAAACCCTCACTTTATTTTCCAATGAATCCATGGAAAGAGATATATAGTTGGATGAAATAAATCTTAAGAAAAATCATATTTTATTTGTATGTCTTAATAAAGATTATCTACCCCTACCAGCCTTTAAAGGAAGCTAGTCACAATTATGGGTTGCCAAATTAACAACCTTCCTTCAACTTATCTTGGGTTACCACTCTTTAATGGTAAATTTCAATCAGATTTATGAAACCCACTGGTGGATAGAATCTAAAAAAAAATTCAAGATGGAAGGACCACTTTTGACTCAAGAAGGAAAACTCCAATTACTTAACATCTCCATCCAAAGCATCCTGGTTTTCTTTATGTCTTTATTCTCCATTCTTAGAAAATTTATAGACTAAGTGGAAAAAATACAACATGCCTTTCTATGGATAGGGTCAGAATTCATATTTAAATTCCCTATTATTCCTTGGGATAAATCCTATCTCCCCAAGATTAATGGGGTGCTTAGGATTCAAAAGCTCAAAAATATGTACAAAGCCATCAAAGCTAAACAAGGATGAAAAGTCATGAAGGAGGAGAAAATATAGACCTAAATCATTAAGGCCAAGCATATAGAAGGTGGTGATGAGTATAGTTTCCTTTAGGAGGAAGGACCTAAAGATGGCTCCATTTTATGGAAAACCATCTCTAGCTACAAGAGCCATTTACAAAATGGCAATAGATGGTTGGTTGTAAATGGAAAGAATGAAGAGTTTTTGGATGATCCCTTAATATTCCAATCCACTCATATTGCTTACACCCCATGGAACAACCTCAGCTTCACTTTCAAATCCTCTTGGGGAACCAAGGTCAAAGACTACAAATCATGTGTTGGGGTAAAAATTCATGGAAAATTATACAACTAGATTATGATAATGCAAAATTAATTTAGATGATTCAAGTTATAAAAGATAAAATATAGATCTTTCATATTCCTATCTTTCCCAAAGAGGATATATTTCTTTGGCCTACATAGATAGTGGGTATTTTAAGGTGCAATCAAGTTACCTTGTGGATTTAGACTTGGATGATGAGTGGGATTTTTGGATACCTCTTTAGATCAAACATCTTACTCCTAAAATCAACATATTTTTTTGGTTAGCTGCTCAAGACAAAATCCTAACTATAGATAATTTGTTTAAGCATGGGTTGACTATCCAAAATAAGTGCTTCCTTTGTAAATAATATGATAAATTGGTTCATCACCTTTTTTTGGAGTGTTTGTTTTATTTTAAAGTCCTAGAGATACTCCTCCAAAAGTTTAAAGTGGCTTGGGTCAAACCCAATTCCATTCTAGATCTAATAACCTAATGGAAGCCACCTTGGAAGCTACCTTCCCTTTATTTATTGTGGTACCCTACTCTTCCTCTTTGGTTCTATGAAATTTGTAAAGCTAGGAATGATTGCATTTTTACTAATATTAGGTGGAACTCCTTGTCTAATTTATTCAAAACTTGTTATATAATCACAAAGAACTAGAAGGAGTTTTCTCCCAAAGACAAGGACACTATTTATAAGGATGACCTTTCCATCTTCCATAACTAGGGATTAAACAAAGAGGTTGTTAGTGTTGGGTTGAAATCTAATAGGAGTCACACTATATAGTATAAACCCATGAGGGGATGGTTGAAGTTAAATTTTGATGGGGCCTCAAAGGGTAACCTTGACATCATAAGGAGAGGGGGAGTTATTAGGGACTCAGAAGGGAGGTAGTGGCTACTTATGCAAGTCCCCTGAGGATCTAGAGTAACTACATAGTAGATTCAAAATCAGCTCTCTAGGGAATTCAGCTTGTAGCCCTGTCTAAGATAAATAACCCATTGATGGAAGGAGACTCTCTTAATATTTTGAATGCTCTTTTAATCAAAATTACCCTTTCCCATACCAAAAAAATGGTTATAGATGATTATAAGGGCCTCATAAATATATTAAAAAAGGTCACCATTGGTCATATTTTTAGATAAGGTAATATGGATGCATATGGATTTGCCAACCTAGCAATTAGGAACCCCTCTCTATTCATATGACATGAGACTGCTAGTTTCCCCCCACACCTAGCTGAGGTAATTAGTAATGATTCAAACATCATGTCCTAAGCTATGTTATATTATATCACATGTGGGAACAATTATTTCAAACAAGTGAGATTTATTTCCCACTCTCTCTATAATCATATTATTCAAGGGAAGGAACTGGTAGCCCATGTTGATGGGATAAAATATGACATCAACTTTGGTATCCTCTACTTTGAAATCTAAAATCTCTTTGTAAGGAATTTTAAAGTGTGTCAAACCATCCCATAACCATTGTGGGGATAGAGAAACAACAATAGGTGGAAACATAGATAGAATGGAACCTATCTCATGCACTAAATTTCAAGGCAACTTAAGAGTTTGGTGGTGATTATATAAAGGTGGGATTTCAAATTAATCTAGTGTATTATTGGGCATGATGTAGAGATTGATAAGGATTATTTTCTTGACTTAAAGAAATGTTTAATTCTCATGTGGGGATTAAAGATCGTGATAATATAAGAAATCATTAAAGAAGTCATGGGTATGACCTACGAAGGTGTAAAGGCATATAAGGACAAAATTAGGAAGCTCAAATTGATGTAGACTTTATTCAAAATAGTCACCATCCTCAATACTGATAAAAAGGATTCATATGACTAAGTAATTACTATTCTTCTTGGTTTACTAGTTTGTCTTTTGTCTATCTCTTGTTTTTGGAGAAAGTTAATGGTTGTTTAGTTGATGTCCCTTTTTACTAGTGAGCCCAATAGGCTATTTGTCTCATGATTTTTGTCTACTATTTTTTTTTATACTTTTTGGTTTTAGGAGCCCTATAAAACCTAGTTTTTTACCCTAACACATTTTTAAAAATAGATATTCTCTACCATCTAGAATTTTTTTGATAACTAGTTGAATTCCTTTTGGGGTAAAAATATGGGTTTGTATGTCAACTTCTATAAATGATTCAAATAGGTTTTTTCATTATTTTATTTAAAAATAATAATATGAAAAGGAGATCGATTAGCAAACCTCTATGGAATGTTAGATAATTAGTTTTATGTAAATCCTTTGGAACCCTAATATTGACTATAAAGACATTATCTTTAAGACCTCCCCAAGATGGATTGATATAAAATATGTGCCAATCCAAATTTGAAATTTTATCACATGAGATCTCAAACTAATTGGTAACATGTTAAGAATAGAAGACACTAGAATATCCTTGACTCACATACATGCAAGAGTTTTAATTTCTTTGGAACCATTTTAAGTGTTCCCTAAATTCCTAATTTTCAAAAGTAAAGATTGGTCCTTTTCTTTCCCAATTAATGGTTTGGGAGGCCTCAATGTTTTTTTTGTTAAAAATGATGGGCATCAAAAAAATAATTCCCATTTTCCAACCAATTTGGTTAACAATACTAGTATGTGTGTAAATTTTAACCACAAGGTGAAATAGTTAATTCTAACATATCTATGAATTTGACTAAATTGAAGTTTTGATGAAATATAATCCTCATTATGAATCTATCAAAGTGGTTGGATTAGCTCCCTTAGGTACATTTCCTATTTCTCCCAATGTTTTTTATTTGGTTGTGGATATGATGATTTATACTCTCGAGAGCCCTCCCCCTTGATTTCCCTTATAGTTTCCTTCCCACAACTTCAGCCATTCCTATTGATTATGATGTTTTTTTATGGAGATACCTACCCTTCATCAACCCTTGATCCTATACCATTAACATGTGGGGAAATATAAAAGGATATTTATGAGAATGGTAATTTTCCTCTTGCAGAGAGATCTTTAAATGATTTTGCTGTCATTTTAGTCTCATCACTATTTATAGAGATATTTACCCTTGATCTCTCATCGACCCTTGAATTTGGGTCACTAGATGGAAGGGTTGATTCCATGGATATTTCACCCTTACCATATCTGGCTAGAGGGAAATATTTACCCTTAATAGATAAATATTCCTTCACCTTATTAGATATTAATAGACAATACCCTCCACCTAATATAAAATTTGGGTTTATTAGGATTAAAACTAAGATGAATTGTTTGAAATTTCAGGACTTTAAAGGTAACAAAAACATTAAATGAACACTTCAAGCTAACCTTGAAGACACTAAAATGCAAACCAAAGATAAATAACATAAAGTACTATAATGTATAACTAGGTTATACCAAAATAAAGGTGGGGTCCAAGCCCCTAGGTTAGACTAAATAAATTTTATTTCATTTATGAATATTATTAGCTATAATGGTAGTGGCCTTGAATTTTTTAATATAAGACCCATTGTTAGATAATTCAAACATTTGACAAATTAGGTGGACTTATATTTTTTGAAAGAAGTCAGTTAAAAACTAGATATGGTGTTGAATTATGTGTCTTTGAAGTATGGTCACTTCTCTACTAACCACTCTCGAGGTATAAGTGGTGTTTTTATTCTCATTTACCCTAAGTGGTTAGATGATATTTTGGAACATGGCTCCTTACCCTACCAAAGAGTTTTTTGGGCTATTTTATCACACTAGAATCAGTTTTTTAGAATCACAATTACCATTAATAACTATAGAGAGAGAGAACATATTTTTGAGATAGTTTACCTCAAACCTAAAATTTATCTTGTATATTATGGGAGGAGACTTAAACATGATTTATGAGAGAAAGGGAAAGCAATTTGGTGAGCCCTCACTTGGAAAGTCAATGAACTCTTTTTATCATCAAATTTGAAGTACATCTATAAGCTTAAGGACCCCCTTGGTAAGAGTAAATCCTATAGAAAAGGGATTTGGTTCACCTAGAATAATAATTAGACTTAAAAAATGATATTATACTCTAAAATAGATAGAATATACCTTAATAAGGATACTTTTAGTGTCCAATAGGATTCTAGGGGTAACCTAGTCAATGTCCTTCCTTTCACTATTATTGACCACCACCCCATTAAGATCATTGTATATCTCATAATTAACAATAATAATAAGTGGGATGATTGTAAAGGATTGTATAAGATCAATGTGTCTCACTTGAAATATAAATATTATAGAGATGGTATTCCACTGTGATGGAAAAATACTAAAATGATGAATGAATCTTTTTCAAGCATTGATACTTGAATAATTATGTGGATTGAACAATCATGTTATGTGAAGCTATGGATAATTGAAGGATAAAAGAATAAAATTATTCATAGGCTCACATGAAGAATTGATAAATGTTTAAAATGCTCTCTAGGATTGCCTTTCTAATGATGAACTCTTATATAATTTGGTGGCCCTCAAGCTTAATATTAGAATGTGTATACACATAACATTTTCAACTTTTATCAATTACTGACAATTTACATCTTATATGAACCCATCGAGGCTTGATATCTTTGATTTTATGCCTTAAGGGGTGCATTAGGAAAGGGGTGGGTAGACCTTTGGTGCTTTACAGGATTGTTGTCCCTTATTTCCACATTATTACCAATCCAACTAGCTCTTAAAACCATTCCCTAAGATATTACTCCTCCCTTGTACACTCCTCCAATATTTTACCATGATTTATCCTCTTTTTATTTCCTTAATTCCATTTTGGATAGTTGGTTATACTAGGTTGACTAGGTTGACCCTATATAATCTAGGGGTATTTTTCACATTTTGAGTTTTTTAGCCTTTCAGTTGACCTAGTTTAGACCTAGTGAATTGTCCCCAAAAACATACAAGGTTGACCCTATACATCCAATGTTTTTGGGAGGATTTATGGAAATATCCACCTATATATACAAGATCATTTCATCATTATTTCAAAATGCAATCAATATTTATTATTCACTTGTGCTTGTTTACAATCTACTCTTCCATCATTCTACTTGAGGAGTCTTAGCTTAGGGTCTCTACTTAGAGAGTGTAGTCTTGTGGATAAGTCTTATATGCTTTGGCCTTACTTAGTTATCCTTACAAACCACAAAAACCTCTTGAAAATCCCAATTGGACAAAGGAGAGATTGAAACTTGATGGGTTTACATTCAAGTAAGTATATTCTAACTTTGTTCTCCTCTCTTTAGTAGATATAAGTAGCATAAGTATTGGCTCAAACAATATTACTCTTCTTATTCCATGTATTAGGGTCTTACTCATACTTAGATTAATTGATATTCTCTTATACATTTTTTTATTGTTTTATTAGCCCTTCATATTGTGCCACAAGCTTTGGTGTGCACTACTTTAGATTTACTTTATTGTTTATTAGAATAGAGTGAACATTAAACCTAGGACTCTTTTAGGGTTATTACTTGATTGTGTTAAATTTTAGGATTTTTAAACCTTCTTATCATGGTGTATTATGACAAGTGATCCCATAATCGGGTCTAGCAGATCTCCATATTGGTCATACCCCCACTTAACAAATGCATCCCCAATTAGAAGTGTAGGTATGCTCTATCTTCTTCAAGATAGGATTATTTAAAGACATATGCATTTATAATTTCATACATTATAGTGAACATGATGTGAAATAAAACTTACATGATTTGTTCATTTTATCTCATTTTTTTCATTTTTTCTTCATTATTTTTATCATATATTTTCCTTACTGGATCAACTATGTCGACCTAGTTTCTAACTTATATGCATAGGTTCTTAGGTACATGATATTGGATAGATCTTGTTGACTTAGTAAAAAATTTTAGATTTTTATACTCCTAGTCTAGATTATTATGTTGACCCAATCACCCTTGTAACTTTTTAGACATTAGATTTAGCATACTAGATCAACACAGTCGACCCTGTACATATTAGGCACTGGGTAGTAAGTTTCTATAAATTTTGGTCCACCTAGTTATCAAGATTTGTAATCATATATCAAGTTTATTGAATATTTTTGGGTGAATATTTTATCACCAGTTGACTGATGAAAAAATAGGTGCATCAACCATAGCATAAGGAGATTTATACAGTAAAATAGATGTGGTGGCCACAACCAGATTGAGACAAATCTCTCCTCTCAGCAAGGGGAGGTTCCCTATAAACTATGTTATATATATATATATATATATATATATATAGACACACACACACACAAGGGTGAAATAATACCATCCATCTCTCTTTTTTTAGAGATGATATTCATAGAATAGAGGAAAATTTTGGTGTAATTACTGAAAAGGCACTTCTCTTCTTTTAGAAGTGATATTTAGCAAACAACAGGATTCTTCTTTGGTAGTAAAAGAAACCAATGAAATCACAAACTCTTTCATTTTCTCTCCTACTAATTAGGACAAAGGAACATAGAAGAATTAAGCGCAGCTCAAATTCTACACCTAAAACTATAACAGAGTAAAGGATTACAAAGGATAAAGAGAACTCAAAGTCTCTCTAGTATCCTTTCCAAAAAACATAGACTGAAGATAATTATGGTATCACAAAGTCTCCCACAGTCAGCTTCAAGACATCTTCTAACTTATTTCCACTTGTTCTACTTGTTTGATTAAATGGACAAGATTTTATTTAGGAAATAGACATAAGAACAATTTCCTAGATGACACAAACTTATTCCAACACAAAGTCTGAAAGGTCGTTTGCTTTCTCATTCATTTAACAAAATATGATTAACAATTTGAGCTCAAAGTCTTAGGAATGCCTTTCAATTTGGGTAGAGCTTTACTTATGATAATCGAGAGATCTCCCTTATACAAAATGAGATATTACAATATATAGCCTCACAAGAAAGACTTGGGCACTTATTTTCATGAAAATGGCCCATACTAAATTGAATACATTGAATATCTTTGAAAGGGCCATGCTAGAATAGGTTATCAGCGTTGAATTTGGAATTCTAAATCATCTCAAATGTCTCCTCCTAAGAATGGGTTGTCTGGTCTTATTTATGATGCTATTCGCCTGTCTATTCACCTTTACTTAATGCAAAAAAATAGGCCACGCCTTTGAATGTTTATGTTCTCTGATGTCCACCTGGTGGACTATTACACCTACTAGAAATAAATCTATTGTAGATATTTCTATATTTCCTATCATTTTTCTCTCTTTCCTTACCACATTTTGTCTTTCCTTGGTGATCTGAGCTCTTGGGGCTATCTTCTCGCTTTCTACTGCTCTTTCGACTCCTTTCTGAGCTGGTCGCTGAGCTTGTTCTCAAGTCTTTTGAAAACCAATGGTTATTCCATCACCCTAAATTTGACATCTATGGGGATGTCACTAGTCACTTTAAACCTCTTTGAACCTTGAACCTTGAACTCTTTTGGTTCAAAGGTTCAATGGTTCGTTGATTCTATAAAGGGCCACGTTCGCTCTCTTTTTCTTCTTCAATTGAACCATTTGGTTGAACTTATTTCTAGAATCTTCCACTTCCTTCATTCACTCAAATCTTCCTTCCAAATTTTGAACTCTTTGAACCTTTTGAACCTTTGAACCATTTTGGTTCAAGGTTCAACGGTTCAATGGTTCATTCTCTTTCTTTGAATCCTTTGAAGCTTCAAACTTTTTGGATCCTTTCCTTTTCTTTAAGTCCTTTAAATTCCTTGAACTTGTTGAACCTTTAAACCTTTGAACCATTTCAGTTCAAGGTTCAATGGTTCAATAGTTCAATCTTCATTCTTCAAAGCCTTTTATTCTCTAAGTCTTTTGAACTTTGTTGAACCCATTAAACCTTTGAACCTTTTGAACCATCAAATTTTAAGGTTCAACAGTTAAAAGTTCAATCTTAACTCTTCAAATCCTTCTTTTCTTTAAGTCTGCCGAAGTATTTGAACCTTTGAACTTATTGAACCTATGAACCTTTCAAAAGTGGGGTTCAATGGTTTAATGGTTCAAAGTGGTTCATTCTAATTATTTGAAGCCCACCGTTAAGTCTTTTCATCAAACCTTTGCATTGAACCATCCTCAAAACACTAAGTAAAATCCTTAAGTGTTTTTAACTTCCTTTGAAGAAAACTTGCGTATTGAACCTGTGACTTCCTTAGCTGAAAAGGCTTGAATATTTGAAAAACTTAACTGCTCAGAATATTTTTGAGAAAGAAAAGAGAGAATTTTGGTCTACAGGACCAAAATGGTCGGTATGTTATCCACAAAATCAAGTGATGTATTTTGGGAACAACAAATATAAATCTTAATTATATACATATTTGATCTACCAAGGTTCCTTTTTATCTATCTCTTTCTTTAGAGTCTTTCCTTTTACAATTTGTATTCTTCAAAACTGCCCTTGTACAGTCAACTGGATCGACCCTACTGACCTAATTTTGTGTTTTATGTGTTGTCTAGATAAATAGGTCAAATTTATTGACCCTTTTCATTTTTAGACCTTGCTTCTGTATTACAATCTTGACCCTATTCTATATGTTTTGCATACATTATTGACCATATAAACATTATACCTTATGTCATAGTTGGAATTAACCTTATATGGTAGTAATTAATTCACACTTTATTTTCTTATTGATTGCATGCTTAAAATAGATCACATAGCTTAATTAGGTGGTTTTTAATTAATCATTTAGTTTCACTATTTTCTATTTTATGCACATAGCTAAATCACAAAATCTAAACAAGCATTTTAAAATTTGTCTACCTAAGGCCAACCTACTTGGATTTCATCGCCAAGGGTGAAACCAACTTGATACTCTAGTCAAATATAAATCATGGTTAATAATATAATATAATTAAGCACCCAACACCATTATCATTATCGTGTGTGAAGTGAGGGGGTAGGCCACAATACCAAGCCTGTATCACTACCACTACAGTCCTTTTTAGCCCAAACTATCTAAAACCATATTTAGATTGCCATTCTAATTCCTTGTTTATAGCCAACTTCCCATCACATTTTAAAAATATCTTAATAATCTAATAAACATTCAGGTTGACCAATTAATTAGCTCTATACTTTCCAAGTTGATTGCTTACTCTTTACTCAATTATATTTTGTATTGTAAAAACTTTCATTAGCCACTGTTGGTGCAAGGTTTTATGTTGTGTGCTTCAATTGGATTGACCAATGTTAATCCAATTGACTATTTGTTTCCTTTCAGCTATAATTTTTCAAATTATTTGCAAAATTTTGTCTTGTTTCATTTCAAAATCTGTTATATGCTTCTCAATTTTCCTTTTTTATTGTATTGGGTTGACCCAATCAACCTTATACCTTTTATAACCTATTTTCATCATACTGGATCAACCTAGTTGACCCTATACAGTTTGTAGACCTTTTTTTCTCCTTTGCCAATTTTTTTCACTATATTGGATCGACCCAGTCGACCCTGTACTACTTTTTGCCTTTCTTGTTTATCAATCTAGTTCTTTATTTTTACTTCTTTGCATTTTATTCATCTCTCTTCAGTCAAAATAAAGTATCCTAGTAGAATATTCTTGGGTATATTAAATCCATTTAGATACTTTATGGGATATTCATTTCTCCCTCTCTTTTCCTCCCAAGAGCACCATCACTCTTGGGGAACCTCTTCCCATCCTTCATCCAGTAAATACAATATGGTACAAATAACACCTCAAGATGAATTTGATGGATCTAATCCTTTCTAAATATTCGAACTAATGTGGGAGTAATTGATATAAGTTTACTTAACAATCCCACTAGTAATCCTTCTTCTAGGAATCCTCCCCATAACACCAATTTTGGAAGTCCTACAAACACCAACCCACCTCCTAATAAAACTAAAATTTTAGCCCAAGTTATCTAAGAAATGAACATAATGAAAAATTTTAATACCAACCAAATGATGAAACTTCAAAAACATTTAATCAATATGGCTAATTAACCTCCAACTATGCATCCTCAAGCTAATCCCAATTTCATTCTTCCACCTCTTTGGGATGCTTCAGGTAATGTTATTCATCAACCCATAATGAATAACAATATGCTTCAAACCATTTAAAATGAGCCTATATATCCCTTCATTTTATCTATTGATATTGGTAACATATCTCCAACTATCAAATATGATCGGACTAAAGACCCTGCCTCATTTTTCAAAGCCTTTGGCAACCTTTACAAAGAGTGGATCCAAAATAATACCTTCACCACAACTAAACTCTTAGTGAAAACCTTCATTTGAAATGTATTATAATGGTATAACCAACCTCCCTAAAACTCTATTTGGCAACTTGAATATTTGGTTAATCCTTTGGTTAAATAATTTCAACACAATGATCTTCCTAAAAATTGTCTTAGCCACTTCATTAATGCTAAGCAATCTCTCACTGAATCAACTCATGACTTTATCAAATAATGGTAATAATTGGCCTATAAATATGAATATAACATGACTAATTATAACTTATTCAAACTCATTATCACCTCTTTAACTCCCACTCTTCAATATAAGGTTTGAACCTTTGCTCCCCAAACACTTAATGAAGCTCTTGATCAAGCTAAATGTCAAGAATTTCTCAAGAAGCAATTCGAACCTATTCCTAAAATTCTTAAGGGATATTTCCAAAAATCCAATGCTATCACTATTAATACTCCACAAATCAAATTAGGAGTTGCCAAAATGTATTTTCCTTCACCTTCTCATACACCTCTTTTAGTTCAGCAACTGAAATAATTTTTACTACCCTCAAAACTTTTCATCTATCCCAATGCTCCTCCTAAGTGGTATGACCCAAATATATTTTTTTGGTTTCATGCCAACATTGGGAATTCTCATGTATCTTGTAGAGGGATCACTAAATTTGTTTTCTCCTAAATGCTTGGTGATTCATTCAATCGTGAAGCTATGATCAATCTGCATCATCAAGAATACAATGATGCTTTTCAAAAATGAAAAACTTCTAAAGCTTCTACTTTAAATATCCAAAAATATTCTCCCAATAATCAATTAAATACCAAGGATGTTTGTGACATTGATGTTTATTATGGTCAATATTTCAACAATTCTTAATATGTCAATACTTTTAAGGTTAAATATCATCGTAAATTGATGCATAAAGTTCCTATTACCAAGCCTAAAAATCTATATTTAGAGGAACAAATTCTTAAATATACTACCACTACTAATATTTATTTTAAATCCTAAGAGGAACCATCTCCTATTTTCAATCCTCTAACCACATCTCTTCCTCCAAAATCTAATTTACCCCATAAACCTCATGTTGGTTCTTCTAAGTCTCATTGGAACTTTCTTGAAGAACTTAACTCTATGCCTTGTAAGATTCCACTTATGGAGTTGGTTCGCACTTCACCCTATCATCATAAATTCCTTATGCAAAAACTTCAAGAAATTGATGATCCATCATCCTTAGATGAAGAACCACCTTATATTGAATCTCAACCCACCAACATAAATACCATTGAAACTATGTGTCCTTCTTCCAAGCCCTCTATTGAATTCCTTGAAGAGGACATGATCAATGATGAAATTATCTTTTATGTTGATGATCCACTAATTTTCATCAAATTAGCCATTAATACCACTCTTATCCATAAAGATCTAGTTGATGAAGTTTTTGGTATTAATGTGACATTTTTATGGCTCATACAACAACTTGATTATAACAAATATCATCTCAAGCATACCTATCTTACTTGCCATGGTTTTGATAAGACTAATCAAAATCCACTTGGTTACATTTGGCTTCCATTAACCATTGGACCTAAGACTGTTCAAACCAAGCTTATGGTCCTTGAATTACCCCTATCTTAAAAAATACTCCTTGGTTGTCCATGGACTCATTGAATGAGGGCCATTGCTTCTTCTAGAATTCAATGTATTAAATTCCTACATAATGGAAAATGGTATAAGCATGATGTTGATCCCAATCCATAGAGCATTCAGCTTCCCAATCCTAAATCATAATATCATATTCCTACCATTCTTAAGATCAATAGTGCTCCTTTACTTGAGTCCATCAGCATGAATTATGATTTACAAGCTACTCTTATGGTTTCTGATGATGATGAGCCCTATGATTTTCAAAATACTTTAAATACTAAAAATTTACCTCCTTACATTTTTCAATGGTTTATTCCTTCTCTCTTACCCAGGGATCATGCTATTCCTTGTATTGATGAGATTACCAATTTTCCCCTCCATACAATGCTCAAGAGCCTTCTTTACTTGAGGATGACTTCACTTGCAATTATTTTGGAGTGGCCAAATTATTTCAATATCCTCTCATCATGTCTCTTCATACATTTAGTAATATCAATATTTCACCTTTTGAAACTCCACCTGATTCTCAAGCATATGAAATTTCTCCAACATATGATGATAACTATATAATGGCCCAAGCTCAATCTAAAGACTTGGATGTCCATCATTATTAGAAAACCTTATCCCAAATTTATGATTTTAATCAGGATGTTTATACCATTTTTGTAGATCATACCTTAGATCTTGAGGGTCATGTACCTCCTGTTAATCCTCCTCTTATTGATACTCTTTGGGTGGTAGTGCAAGTTACACCTTTTGAACATATGAAAGTTTCTACATCCCCTTTACCACCTATTGATCCAATCATTGCATTTGATCTTTCTCCCATCATTGAATCCATTGATATTCCAATCCCTTTTGCTCCATCTCCTTCTTCTACTCCTAAAATTACACTAGATGTCAAGGTAACTGATGTTCATTAGATACATTATGAGTATGATTTCCATAGCAATCAAATTCTAGATCTTAAAGTAGATGTTGATTATTATGGTCCTATTCCTCCCTTGCCTAGTGATGAAGTTATCCTTGAATTAGTTTATTCTCAAGAATCTGAACTTCCTCGACAACATCATAAACTTAGAAATTTCAAGACTAAAACTCCTTCAAAAAAAATTTTGCTAGCATTGACCCTAAAACAAATACATTTTTTGCCTTACCAAATGCACCATACCATTTTCAAGATGGTAATGCCTTGTTCATTGAAGAAACCACTTACATCAAATATGGCACTCCATCTTGTCTTCGACTAATTACAATTTATTAAGAGCTTTCACCTACTGAACATGATAATTTTAGCTTATTCTTTGACAAATATCATGAGGCTTTTGCTTGGTCCTATGAGGACATGCCTGATATTGACCCTAGAATTATGGTGCATAAAATTACTACTTATCTTGATGCTAAGCTTGTACATCAAAAGCAAAAAAAAAAATCCACCTGAAGTTTCCACTTAATGTCATAAGTAAATCATCAAATTACTTGATGCAAAATTTATCAAACCAGTGGATTATTCTAAAATGGTTTCCAACATTGTTCCCATTTGAAATAAATTCACTATAGTCATTTTCATTTGTATTTATTTCCATAATCTTAATAGGATAACTTCCCTTTACCTTCAATAGATGCCATTGTTGATTCCATAACTAGTTATGAAATGCTATTTCTTATGGATGGATTCTTAGGATACAATCAGATTCATATCACTCCTGAGGACCAACATAAGACTACTTTCACCATGAAATGGGGCACCTATTACTATGTAAAAATGCCCTTCAACCTTAAAAATGTTGGAGCCACTTACCTATGAGTGATGACTCACATATTTTAAGATCTCATTCACAAAATTGTTGAAACCTATGTAGATGATCTCATTACTAAATCTAGACATTGTAAGAATCATCTTTTTGATCTTGCTATTATTTTTTATCATCTCCTTACATATAAATTCAGACTTAATCCTTACAAATGTGTCTTTGGAGTCACATCTAGAAAAATTTTAGGATTCTTAGTCTCTCTCCATATCATCAATGTTGACCCTACCAAAATTAGTGTTATCATCAACATGCCCATTCCTCATTATATTCCAGACATTCATACTGATTTAGGTAAACTTGGGGAAATTTGATGATTCATCCCTAAAATGGTATATCAAATTCACTCCATCAATTCACTTCTTAATAAATTTAATGCTTTAGAATGGATGGATCCATGTCAAAAAGCCTTTGATAATATGAAAGATTCATTTCTTCATCCACCTAAACTTCATCCTCCTTCCAATAATCTATTAATTCTATATACTTCTTCCACACATATTTTAGTTGGGGTAATGTTTGCCCAACAAGATGATACGAGAAGAGAGTATGCTATCTACTACATTATCTGAGGCCTCATTGATTATGATACACATTACACCAAAATTAATTGTGATTACCTTGCCATATATTTTGTAGCTAAAAATATTTACCACTACATGATTTACCAAATTAATTATGTTATTATTGATTCTGACCCCCTTCATCATTTCTTATCTAAATCATTTCTTCTTAGAGATAGAATTGGTAGATGGATGGTCTCCTTATGGAATTTGATCTCTACATCGTCACTCAAAAAGTTGTCATAGGGAAAATCATAGCTAATCAACTTGTCATAGCTCCCATACTAGCCACTTCTTCTCTTCAAGATAATCTTCTAGATGATAATATCCTTTACATTGAAGTTCTTAATTAAGCTATATTTCTCAAATATTATTTTCATATCTTTACCACTGAGCTTGAAGCTAATAATATTGATGAATCCAATACTCCTTCTAGTACTACTAAACCAAAAGTAGTTATCGAAGATATTTCTAAAATTAATGTCGAATTGTATGAGGATAATTGGACCCTTCACTTTGATGGTGCTAAATGCCTTCAAGGAGCTAGGGTAGGTTGCATTCTCACAAGTCCTCTTGGAAATATCATTTATTTAGCTTTTTGTTTCATCTTTGATGTCACCAACAATATGGCTGAGTACGAAGCTCTTATCTTAGGCATGAGAGTTTCTCTTGATTTAGACATTTAATACCTTCATGATTTAGGTGATTCTTAACTTATTTTTTGTTAACTTAGTGGTGCTTATCAATGTAAAAGTGAGAACCTCATCACATATCATCAAATTATAACCACTCTTGCTAAGGATTTCATCTCTTTCACTATTGAGCCTATTCTTAGAGATCAAAATTCCATTGTTGATTCTCTTGCCTCTTTAGTTTCTCTATTTCATCCACACCAAGTCCTTTCTGATCCTAGTTTTCTTATACAAATAAGAAAATATCCATCTTCAACTCAATTAATAGATTCACTTATCTATACTATCAAGGTTGTTACCATTTGACAAATCCATTGGCATAAATACATTATTAAATTTTTAGAACATCAAACTTATCCTCGTAATTTGGATTTTTGTGAAAAACATGCATTCTTAAGTAAGCTTTAAAGTATGTATTTCGACACAACATCCTTTATTTTTGTAATGCTAAAGTTACCTTGCTTTGTTGTGTTATATAACATGAGGTCCCTCCTCTTATTTAACAACCACATGGGGGAATTTAAAATGGCCTCTATAGCGGACATGTTATAGCCCACAAATGCCTACATATGGGTTACTTTTGGCCTACTCTTGAAAAGTATGTAATTGAATATGCTAAAAAGTGTAATCCTTGTTAGCTTCATGATGATTTAATTCATTCACCTCTAATTAAACTCCAAACTATTTATTCTCCTTGGCCATTTTCCACATAGGGAATCAATCTCATTATCAAATTACTTCACTCCCAAGATGGGCATGTCTTTATCATCGCCACTATAAAATATTTTACCGAGTGGGTTGAAGCCATGCCCCTTGTTAACATCCCCAGTCTTACCATTTCAAAATTTATTCTTAACCAAATCATTTGTCATTTTGGTGTGCCCCATACCATCATTTTAGATAATGTTGGTAACTTCAAAAATAAACATGTTAAACAACTTTGCAAAAAATTCAATATTAATCACAAATTATCCACACCCTATCATCCATAATGTAATGGTCAAGCTAAGGCCACTAACAAAATTATCCAAAAGGTAATTGTGAAACCTACATGAATTGGCATCTTCATCTTTACCCTACACTTTGGGCCTATTAGACTAGCATACACATTTCCACTAGGGCAATTCCATTCTTACTAGTCTATGGTTCTGATTCAGTTCTTCCTTTGGAAGTTGAGATTCTTTATCTTTATATATTTCTTCATGGTATTATTTTCAATGAATAATTATGTGAAACTCATCTTCATACCCTTGATCTACTTGATGAACATCATATTTTTACCTTACAACATAATTACCAATATAAGGCTCACATTTCCAGACAACATAACAAACATGTTAAAGTCCATACTTTTAATGTTGGTGATCTTATCCTTAAATTAGACTACACACATGACAAATAAGGTAAATATGCATAAAAATTGTGGGGCCCATATTTAATCAAAGATATTTTTGGTCTAAAAACCTACTGCCTTCAAACTAATAAAGGCCATGTTTTCAAAGCACCCACCAACTCATAATTTCTAAAAAATTACTTTTCTTAAACATTTCCTTCTTTTCATGCTTTCTATCTACATCTATCTAATGATTTTTAAAGGTTACTTACTTGAGTCTCTCCTTCTACAGTAAGTTGCTTCCTTTCACAAACCTTTAGTCTTCCCTTTTAGTCTTTTGGTTTCTTGATGTACCATAGTATTCTTTATTTTATTGTATTTTCTCTTTTTTACACCCCTTGGGTTTTTATTTTGTGAGTTACTTTATAAGATCATGGATATGACCTAACATTCCTCACAAAACTACCATATTTTTGCTTACCTCACTTTATCTTTCACTTGCTTATTGACACCCTCGTGGGTCTTTATTTTATGAGTTTTAATGTAAGACCGTTGATATGACCCAACCCTCCTCATAAAATTACCATCTTGTCATTCCTTTTATAAGAAAATGTTGTTTATCCTTGTTCTCAAACTTCATATTTTGCTTCTTTTATTAGATGGAATTTGAATTAAAAATTTATGTTAGCATGTTTTCTCCCAATTCCCTCATTCTTATTATAAGGAATCATACTTTACTATGATTGTATCCCTTTTTTTTCCCTTTATCACATTTTTTGTGATTTGAAGCAATTCAAATTTTTCCATGTGTCACTCCTCTTGATTTCCCCTTTCTTTCACTCTACATTGGATCAAACAAGGTCTAAGTCAAAATAGCAATTTTATTTCACATAGATTTATGAGACTCTTAGACATCATGCTCTTTAAAGTTCTCTCTCTTAGCAACCTTATCCCAAGTATTCAAATAAAATTCATTTTTAGCACCCATATTTGGTTTTCCAAATCTGTATGGAGGAATAGAAAAAGCCATCAAAAAAATTAAAATCCAAATCATTTGAATCAAAAAGAAATGATATCTAAAAGGTAATATACAAAATCTCAAAAGTTAGCACCACATAAAAAGATGTGATTACAAGCACATCTCCTATCTCTAATTGAAGATCAAACTCTACAGTTGGCCTGACATGGAGCCAAGGTCCTTTGGGTTGTAGTAGGCTAATAGATTGGAATAGGGGAATTCAAAATACTCTATGGTGATACCTACTTTCTCATGCAAGTACCCAATATTCATAGTAGACTGATGACTCTATAAGGGGTCCTAAGGAATGGGGAACATGTTGTGAGAAGGTAGGTCCATTTTAATTTTCATGCATATATCTTTCATGGGATGATCTATTTATTATATATGTTGACCTAAGATTTGTGTGGCTAAGAGAAGTTATTCAGAGTCCTTAAGGTTGAAAGTCCTCTTGTTTTGACAAACCTAATTTGAGTGTCTTGACTTTGATAAAGAATTCCTCTACCTTGGTTTTTCTTTCATTCTCCCTTTCCACCCATTTCATTTCCCCCCTTGATAGGCAAATTGTGATTCCAAATCTATTTTTTTCCTTTAAACCCTTCTTCTTCATCTCTTAAAAACATGCTAGCACTAATTTGTTTCAATTTTATCTATCCTTAGAGCAAAACAACATGTTTGAGAATCTATGGATTATGTTCTTTCTTTTACACCATGATTTACATTTCTAGACTTACTTTACTTTCTTTTTACCATTTATCATTGTTTTACTATCCTATTGTTACAGAAACTTAAGTTTGTAGCCTTTTTCCATTGTTGAGTGAGGTTGGCTTGTTATTTCTAACTCAACAATGTTTTTTTCCATTTTTATGCACCTTTTTCCATTATTGAGTGAGATAAGGATTATTACTGCTCACTCATCAATGTTGTTTTACCATTTTGTTTCTTCTTTTACAATTGATTTATTTTATTACCATCTTATTTGACATGTATCCTTGGTTTGACTTGGTGAGTTTTCTTTTCTTACTTAAAAATAGATTGTTTGAGTTTTTTAATCTTTAGTATCCTTGGATTTTTTATTACCTAATTTACTCTTATTGTTTGACTTGGTCATTTGGTCTAACATAGCACTTATCACCCCATCTTGCCAAATTTCCCAAGTACATCTCATCTTCATAGCACCAGTTATCTTGGTCTTTCCTATGTTTGTTTGTTTTTGA
Organism: Torreya grandis; assembly: GCA_037957365.1. Taxonomy (NCBI): domain Eukaryota; kingdom Viridiplantae; phylum Streptophyta; class Pinopsida; order Cupressales; family Taxaceae; genus Torreya; species Torreya grandis. The sequence goes on along the minus strand of JARHVA010000328.1, from coordinate 5,142,303 downwards.
TCTTTAGCTTTGTATTATTGGGTTTATTGAAAGCAATCTCTATACCCTACATAATCAAAATTAACAACATAATAGAAAACCATCCTATGATAAAGGTAAGTCAAGGTATGTATCACATTTAATTTTTAGTTATTTACTTTTTAGTCATTTCCTTTTAGTTATTTTTACTTTAAATACTACAACTTTTTTTTTAGCATCAGCATTATGTGTTACTATGTTCTTTCTCAAAGCACCATCCCGTATTACACCTTCATGGCATGTGATGAGCTTCAAGTGGGGCATATGTATACACATAAAAATTTCAATTTTTATCAAATATTGATGTTCTACATATTGTATGAACCCATTGACACTCAATCTCTCTAAGTGCATGTTTTAAGGGGTGCACCAGGAAAGGTGTGGATAGACCTTTAGTTATTCATAGGATTGTTGTCCTTTATTTCCACATTATTACCAATCCAATTAGCTCTTAAAATAATTCCCTAAGCTACTACTCCTCGCTTGCAAACTCCTCTAGTCTTTTACCATGTCTTATCCTCATTTTTTAGCCTTAATTCCTTTTTAGATAGTTGATTATACTAGGTCAATTGGGTCAACCCTATACAGTCTAGGGGTATTTTTCATTTTAAGTTTATTAGCCTTTCAGCCAACCTAGTTCAGACCTAGTGAATTGTCCTTGAAAACATATAGGGTTTACTAGGTTGACCCTGTATAGTTGACATTTCCAGAAGGATTTAAGGAAATATCCACCTATATATACAAGATCATTTTTTTATTATTTCAATATAAAATCAAGAGTTATTATTCATATGTGCTTATTTACAATCTAGTGTTCCACCATTCTACTTTAAGAATCCTAGCTTAGGGTTTCTACTTGGAGAATCTAGTCTTGTGGATAAGTTTTGGATGCTTTGGCATTTTTTATTTATCCTTACAAACCACAAAAACCTCTTACAAATCCCCATTGGCCAAAGGAGAGATTGAGTCTTGATGGGTTCACATTCAGGTAAGTTTATTCTAACTTTGTTCTCCTCTCTTTAGTAGATAGAAGTAGTATAATTATTGGCTCGAATAATATTGATCTTCATATTCCATGTTTTAAGGTCTTAATCATACTTAGATTAATTTCTATTCTCTTATAAATATTTTTATTACTTTACCAACCCTTCATATTATGCAACAAGATTTGGTGTGCACTAGATTAGATTTACTTTCTTGTTTATTAGAATAGAGTGAACATTAAACTTATGACTCTTTTAGTGTTGTTGTGTGATTGTGTTAGACTGTAGGCTTTAGAACCCTTCCTATCATGGTGTATTTTGACAAGTGATCCCCTAATCAAGTCTAATGGATCCCCATATTGGTCATGTCCCCACTTAACAAATGTATCCCCAATCAAAAGTATAGGTATGCTTTATCTTCTCCGAGCTAGGATTGATTTATAGACATGATGTATTTATGAATGCATACAAAATGACATGGCAATACATTGTTATATGGTCTCAAATTAGATCTAGACTTAATTGGTTAAATCTAAGGGATAAGGGAACTAAATAAATTTTTAGATTACTCAAAGTTAAGCATAGTAAACAAAAAATTCATAAAATTTATATTGAAGGAGTTGTTATTAAGTATATAAGTGAAATTAAGAATGATTTATTTGAATTATACTCCACTTTTTTTCCTCTGATGGATCTAACTTGAAGATGAGATAAATAGAAGTATTTTTCCCAATAACATTCCTAAAGGGGTCTCCTCAGATAAAGTGGTTTCCATTAATAGTGAGTTATCTATAGATGAAGTCTTGATTTATATTGACTCCCTCAAGAATGATAAGGTTATTGTCATGGATGGCTCCCTTGATAAGTTTTATAAAATTAATAAAGAGTGGATTGATTAGGAATGCCTTAAAGTTTATAGAGAAGCCTTGGAGTTTGATTATATTCATACTAATATCAACATGGGATTTATTAAACTAATCCCTAAGGATGGTGATCCAACTTAGGTTAAAAATTGGAGGCCGATAACCCTGTTGAATGTATCCTACAAATTTATTACAAAGATGTGTTAGGAGAATTTTCTTTATGCTTCCCCACATCATTTATAATACCCAAAAAGGATTTTTTGAAGGAAGATATATTATTGACAACCTTTTTTCTAGTTGGGAAGACATGTAATGGGTTCTTGTCTCTAACCAGAATGTTTGGGATGATCCTCCTAGATTTTTAAAAGGCCTATGATAAAATTGAGTGGCCTTTCATAGATAATATTTTTTATGTTTTTGGTTTTTAGGCCAAGTTCTATAGAATGGTTAATGCTTTGTGTACCGATGCCTCTTCTATGATTAAATTATTTGAGATCCTTAATAAACCTCTTAATCTATAGAATTTCATTAGGCAAGGGTGCCCCCTCACTATTTGTAATTATATATGATACTCTCCACTATCTGTTGAGAGATGCCTCCTTAGGTCTGCATATGAGAGGGCTTTCCTTGCCTAACAATTCTGATCTCTTGGATGTGTTTTTTTTCAAATGATACCACTTTATTTAAAATTATTTAAATAGATAAATTTTAATAGATCATCCATAGACTTGATATGTATTTATCTACTTCAGGATCCAAAGTTTCTTACCATTAACATTATATTATTAGGTGTGATAAAAACCCTCCTCAATGGCTTGTTGAATTTGGTTGGTCATGGGAAGATCCTAAGCACTTGGATAAATATCTAAGTATTTCTTTTTTTCTCTCTTTATCCTTAAAATAAATGCGAGAGTGGTTGTTTATTAAAATAAATAAGAAGATAGTTAAATGGTACGGTCATATTATCTCTCTACTAGGTAGGATCCAAGTTTGTTAGAAAATTATTGCATCCAAAAACATATACTAATCCTTCTATAGTCTATTTGATAAGACTTAAATTAACAAACTCCATAACATTATTAGGGATTTATTGTGGTCTGATGGCATGGGGAATAGGAAAAGGCATGTTATTACTTGGGACATTTGTTGCAATCCTAAAGTGTTAGGTGGGTTGGGCCTAAAGTATTTAAGAATCTAAGGTACCACTCTTATAATTAAGTGAATCATTATAGCCTTTATGGGTAATAAACCATGGAAAATTCTAATTAGACATAACATGGTAAGATGATTCCTTAAAAGTAAGTACTAGTGGAAAGGATTTCACATTTCAAATCTTCTTTCTAGATCTTTCTCGGTTAGTATTACTGGTTCCCCTATATTCTTATAAATTTTAAAAGCATGGGAGATGGTAAAACATCTATTCATGGTGAAACATATATTTAGTGGGAATGTATCAAGATGTTAGGGATATATATCTCTATGATGGAATATTAAGGTTAATAATATCCCATTTGCATTGATTATGGTTTTTTTAGTTTTTGATTGGTTTTATAATGGCTTAAAGATCATCAATGATCTATTCTCATAGGGAGGATGGGCCTCATGTGTTAAGCTTAGAAACAAATTTTAGATTCTTTCTTCTGAAAAATAACAGATACATTGTTAATAAAATCTATGTGTATCATTTTGAAAGGTGGGGAAGATTTATGGGAAAGTATAAAATGGATCAATGTTCCCCCAATTGAGTAATTTACTACTAAGATGTTATACCATAACCTCTCATTCACCAAAAGTATCTACCTTAGTCTGAATAATAAATGGTTTGTCTATGATCCCTTATTTGGTTGGAAGTTTAGATTTAAGCTCATTGGGTCTACATATTTTGAGCCAATAAAAGTCTTGTTTTAGGTGTTTTTTAATTCAAAATAAGATTTTTGTTGGTGAGGTTGTTTATAAATATGGTTTTGGTAAGCTATTTTGTACATTGTGGGGTAAGGTGGAAAATAGTGAACATCATTTTTTAACCTATTTTTTTGTTGCTTCTGTCTAGAATAACTATCTTAATATCTGGTATTATGTATTTTCTTTTGATATCACTTGGATTAATGTTTATTTTGGTCATGTTTGTTATAAAAATAAAATACTTGTTTTTATTAAAAAACTTTAACCATTTTTATCCACTAATATCCTTTAGTTTATGTGGAAGCAAATAAATTTAGAGGATTTATTTAGCTTAAGGGTATTGATGTTAGTTTTATGCACAAAAAATAAACTTAACAAGGTAGACTCTAACATTTTAGGACTGATGGAGCAAGCTTCAATCCATGGCATGAGTTACAAGGTATTTAGTTTTATAAATAACCTCATCGTGGAATAGTAGTAAGCAATGAGTTATTTACCTCATATGGTTCAAATGTATGGGATCTAAAAGAAACCAAAATTTTACTTGAGATGGTTAGGTGGAGACTAACCTAAGGTGGACCTGATCAAAAAATTAAAAAAAAGAGGGAAGGTAGGGTATAAAATAAGGTTTACAAATCAAATATACATAAAACCCTTAAATATTGGTACCTGTACTATAGGATGGATAAATTAATAAGAACCAATGTTTGATGCAAGTTGTTATTGGCACACAAAACAAATGAACATAATTATGAGTCAAAGGAAATAGAACATAGTGGACTTTAATACTTATAACCAAAGATTATTATCGATTTAAGATTAAAATTACACTCCTTCAAAGGGATATTATGATTATTAAACAAAAGAGCATTCAAATTAGTGATAGCATAACTTGCATAACTATATTAAATAAACACTGATATACAGCCATAGACTAGATTACCATTACATCAAATCTTCTTCAATGAAATAAGTAATTTGGAGAAGAAAATAAATTTTCACATCAAAACAAACCTGCAAAACAATTATCTAGTTTATTATTTGTTTAATATCCAAAATTCTCTTTCCTTTATAATTATAATGATATAAGTATATATAAGCTTGGGATGGGGATGCCTCATCTCTTAAGCAAATTCTAAATTTACACTATCTAATAATAGACTATATGTCAAATCTCATGCACATCATGCATGTTTACAATGTGATAATAAATAATATTTTTACCAAATAACTTTATAAAATAGCATCATCTACAAATAAACTTTGTTACAACTATAACATGCACTCATATCAAAAGACATCTATAATGTGGTAACACTCGAAGGTGAAACTTGCATGCTCACCGAAGTTGTTGAGGCTGTAGTTGTAACTTGACTTACAGCTTGAGTGATAACCTTTGTATTATACATGCCAACTAGAGTTATGACTAGATTTGTAACCAATGTATTTGTGGTGGTGAATGTGGTAAGTAGCACATAAGCTGGTCCAATCTATGTTTGTACCAATGTATACTTCAAAGACTAAGAATGAGTGCCCTAATGAGGTTTAAATGGTTCCTCTATTGTCAAATTTGATTTTTTTACCACCTCCATTTGTAAATATAAGTCATCGCTAACATGAAATTCAATATCAATAGTTTAAAAATCAAGAAAATACCATTTAAACAACTATGGGAGATTTTCCACCATATTTTGCATCTTCAATGCAGTTATAACCTCTATATTGAGTGTCTCCATCCTTATCACCCTATTTATAGAAAAATTTACTAATTACATGATCTCATTATGAGTTTTGTAAATTATTCTTTCAATTTTTGCTCAAAAGCTATTAGCTACAGCTTAAGGAGGTTCTCAAAAATGGGAGTAGGAACTAAATACCTCTTTCTTTTGACTTGTAAATTATTTCACTAAATTTTGCATCTATCAATGTTAGTCAATCAAGTTATCATTCTTAGCATCCATGTAATTATAAGCACATGTAGTATCTGGGGTTGTTATTAAGTTAAATGGGCATATGCCTTATTTCTTATGGCATAGCTAAGGTAGTGGATATTACGATCCATATCCTTCATTTTATTAAACATGAAGGACATTTAACTTGTCATAAATACTATTATTTGGATACTTTGTAGATGTTTTATAGGGATCCTCATAGGTTGAATGTACCATTGTAGTTACAACATCCACCAAATAAGACACCATGTAAAATTTACAATCTAGTAGGCTTCCTAGATTGGTGATTCGATGAATCAAATTAAAGTTGATTATCTCTCTCATGGCAATGATTTTTTTAAAGTTTGGGATAATATCTAGTAATATAACCCATATCTCGTTGACATAATAAATGCTTTGGAAGACATATATTCTATTTAACAATGTCATAGCAATCCTTACCCCTAGTTTGAAGGTGATTATAGGAACAAAAGAAATAGGGCCTTAAATCACAAATTTTATTGGGTTGTTATCCTATTGTTTTAATTTGTTAATGATATTGTTTGTAATTATCCATGAATTGGCCATGCCCTGCCCACACATCATCTCGACAATAAGGAGCCTATAATACCTTTCAAATGCATTCCCACTTATGTAAGCTACATGGGTATTGTTAAGTCAAAAATGTCATATTTTTCCAGAGACTTTCCCAATTACAAATAAATCATATAAAAAGATTATGTAGGGCATTACCTCTGGTTTAGATGTAGCAATGCATAGGTCAACTAATTTTAGTGTTAGAAAGTTATCTCTATGTCACTATGTGAAAATATAAAGTTGGTCTTTCTCCTTATACAATTCTACATCCTCAAATTCCTCCCAAATTATTGAATAATGTTTCAAATCATGATTAAGAGCTACTAAATCAAATATTTTATATGTACATTTAGTTGGCCCAACAATTGAATATGTAGAAATAGGGGTAAGAGATGATGAGACCATTAAAACTTAGGCAGGGATACGTCTATTCTCTAAAAATTTTGGATTCCCTTGGTCATTTTAGATCTTGAATTTGTAGTGATCTCTTGGAATCTATGAGGAAATGTGATTAAATCAAGTATTGAAAATCAAAAAATATTGATTTATATTCACTAGCTTTGATAATTGAATGTTCTAAGTTACCAATTCATGTGAATTAATGGAAATGATAAATTTGTTCCATTCCCTACCTACTTTTCTTATTTGAATTTTGATTTTGAAATGCCAATCTATATAAATTTCATTATCATGTGTCTTAGTTTACCTATTCATGAATGCCTTGTCAGTTTAATATTATAGATGTCCCTTTTCTACACTTTTGGACTTGGTATTCATTTCTTTGATATTTTATTATGTGGTTGAAAAAATTTGGTTTCTTATCACTTATCTACCTATAATTGGATGTTGGCTTACTATAATTTATTATCCTAACCATAGGTTAGTAGGATGATGAAATTTGTCATCATCTTGATGATCTGCTTGTTTGGGATGTAAAAGTAATTACTATGCATAAATTTATCTTCAAATTAGTGTGATTTTATCACATGGATAGCTCTCACTACCTCACTTGTTGGGAATGATCATACAATGAACTATGATGACATCATCTTTAGGTTATCTAGATGATGACACATGGATGGATCTCATTGTTTCACTTTCCCTAAATGATCATATAATAAACTCTAATGACACAATCAATGGGTTAGAGGGATGATGAAAAGTGGATAGCTCTCATTGTTTCACTTTCCTATAAGATAATTTGTCTTTATATACTATGAAAATATCTAAGAGCTCTAGGTTAGTGGGATGGTGACATTCAATAGGATCTTGATTATCTACTTGCTCAGGTGACTTGTACTCACTAATTGATCTTTGAGTTATATGGAAAATGTCATGTGGCAAGATCAAATGAGCTTATAAGTGTCCCAAAGGTGGAAACGAGAGAAATTCTAAGCACATGATATCCTATTCAAGATAAATTCAAAGCAAAGAATAAACTAGAATACAACACATCAACTCGATTAGTCTATAAATTGAAAACACGACATGTACATAAGATTTTAAATTAAATAAAAATCAAAGGCAAAATATAAATCATGAATATGACTTATACATAACTTTGAAATGTGATTTAGACTTTGGAAACAACCTTAGGCCTATGTTTATGAAAATATTAAAATTCCTAAGGTTGATATGGACCAAAAAATAAAATCATGTGATATCAAATGGGTCGATATTTTAAATTTTAATAAAAATGGGGGATTTTGGGGTAAAAAAAAGGGTAGGTTACTTGATAACTTATCTATATAAGTTATCATGAGGCTTGTTTTTGTGCATATCTATATTTAGCTAAAGGTAGATAAATTAGAGATGGATAAGTTCCTAAGGTATGGAACAATGAAGATAACATCCAAATTTATAATGGATACATATAGATTTGTAAGACTGATCCCTCCACTGAATTGGATAATGCTTCATGGGATTATGGTAGATGTCAATATTTCAAAATACAACTAGGACCTTATGAAAGATGCTTACTTAAAGTAGGCATTTAATTTTAATAATTTTTATTTGGTTGTTCTAATTATGATCAATATGGTAAGGAAGACATTACTAAGAATAATGATGAAATGTTTGCTATTTTTCAAACCTCTCATCGACGTTTTTAGTAGGCATAGGATAAAACTAACTATAGGCATGAGAATATATTTCATGTTGGGGAGGTTGGAAAAGACACTACATCCTTGTATGTTTGTATTTCCTAATGGTATTCATAGTTAGATGTGGGGATCCTCATCAAGGTGTAAGGGGGTATGTTTCAGAATAATTTTGAGTAGTTAATTGATTAGAATGTCAATAATATTTTGGTCAAACTTCAAATATTTATTGATAATGGGAATAGGAGGGATATGAGTAGGCTATTGGAGTAGATACAAGAATCCAAATTCATTCACCTTATTTCTCAAGTGGAGGTTGATAGCTAGTTAACTATTAGAGGTGAATGTAAATGTATATAATAGGGACCTAAGTAACATGCAAAGGGATTTGTAAAAATTAATTGGGATAATAATATGGTTATTAAGACTAAAAATATTAGGTGGGACCTAGTTTTCATAGTTAAGTAAATGGGACCTTATTTTTTGGTTTTGTATGGTGATCCAAACTTATATTGCTTTGGTTGCTTTGTTGATTCTTTTTTTAATGTTTTAAATGTATTTTAGTATTGACTATACTTTGGTAATCTTGGTTGGATTTTTATTACCTTACTTTTGTTTATTTTTTCTCATTTTGTGTGTCCATTAGATGTATATACTTGTGTATATGTTCTTGTAATGTAAAAAAAATTATGGTAATCTTAAGATATAACGACCCAAATCCTCTTGGATAAATGACCCATTGTTAAAAGTAATGATCCCCATTGCATATAGTTACAGTAAATTATGTGAAAATAAATTGGAAAAATGTAATTCTATAAACCATTTTCCTTATGAAGTCACTTGACCTACTTTAATTATTTGGAAGATAGGGTTCACTTGTCATCATGTATGTTTGACCCAAGATTCAATGACTTGATCTAGTTCTAATGGTATACTACAATATGTATTTATCTCTATCTATTAAAGAGTATCTTTAGAATTTGAAGTATCCAATAGGGGTGGAAACTAATGGCATGATATTTTTACATCAAAGCATAGATGTAACCCAAGGTAAGATAGAGTATTAAGATCAAAATCATTATCTCCTACTTTCTTGGTGATGATATGGGGGCCATTCCAAAGTGGATTAAACTTGCGGTAATGTCCAACATGTATTTCTTTCTATAAGTGTATCCATAATCAATCACAAACCTAGAAAGTGTACAATGTCAATTATTTATCATGGTGATGCTTATATTTCACATTAGCTTATTGTAGAATGGTTTTCACTTGTGTAATTTTATAAATGTGCTTAATGAATTGAATAACTCTGTCAACTTCATTTTGAGCTATAGGAGGTTTTACCATTAATAGTGGAATAGAATAAATTACGTTGATGGCTTCCAAATTTTGGAAACACAAGTAAACCTAAAAAGGGATATGTATACTATATTTTTGCAGAGCTCTATTGTAGTTGTGTTAAATGAAAGGAAAAAATTCATTCTAAGTGTGTTTTTTCTTTGAATTGTACACTCTCAAAAGGTGCACTATCATCCTATTTATCATTTATTATGTTTATAAGTCTATGTATGAAAGGTGATATATTTATAAAGCTTTGTGTCTAGCATAGACTAAACCAGTTTCCATAAATTACTCAAGAACCTTGTGTTTCTATTAGATAAGATAGTTTATAGGATTTTGAATTGGATTCAAATGTGTTGAAAGTAAAAGTGAGTTGATATTGATTTTTTTACAAGGTAATAGAATTAACATTTTTTAGAATCTATCAACTACTACATAAACACAATCATTACCATGATTGGTATTATGGTATCCTAAGAAAAAATCCATAGAAAAATATTCCCATAGAGTCATTAGAACTAGTAAATGTGTAAAAACCTTGACTCTTGTTAAAAAAATTGGAAATTTCACATGAGGTACAAGACTTGATATATTTGGATACATTAGACCTGAGATAAGACCAAAAGAAGTACTTCTACAAAACTAAAAGATTATTTTTAACTTTAAAATATCTTGAAACTTTTGTAAAGTGATCCTCTCATATTATTTTATATCTATCTACCTCATGTGGAATGCACAAGTGCCCAAGGTGATATAAGGGTCCTTAATTTAAGTATAAATATAGAACCAAATTACTATAGATAAAATTCTTATAGATATATACAAAACCCATGTCAAATGGAGATAATTTTGATCATGTATTGAATTCATGTCCACATGTGTCAAGTACAAAAAGGAGATCTTGAACTAGTGGGTGGATTAGGCAATCTACAACTTGATTAGCACTTCCCTTCCTATGTTGATGTTCAAATAGAATTTCTAAAGATATGAAGATAATTTTTGAAGTCACTCTTTCTATATATTATTCTAATTCTATAATTATTGAATTGGCTTATAATATATGTGGATCACAATATCCTTTCCCTATATATAATGTTTTCAATATTTACATGATTGAATAATATCATAAATCTTGTGATCATAGGTTAGGTAGTTTATTACTAGTGTGGTGAGCATTTCATTGTGGTAAGCAATTAGGTAAACATGTTGAGTGAGGACTACACTAAGTGTGAAATCAAAGGAATCTATCTCAATATAAAATGGTTACTAAATATTTATATTATAAAGTACTAGTTTGAAATAGAGTCTACATTTTAGTTCTTTGAATGCTTTCTATTGCACAACTTCCTAGATGAAATTTTATTTAACATAACCTTTGGTAACTTGGTTCAAAGTCCAAGTCACATGAGAAAATCCAAATACAAATATCCTATTGGAATTTTATAATCCCAAGAAGTTATGAATCTCTATGACATTATTTGGTTGTGGCCATTCCTAGATGAATTGAATCTTAGTCAAGTCTACATGCACTCCTTGTGCATCTATTATGTATCCATGATATTGTATCTCCCACATAGAAAATGAAAAAATTATCCATGTTTTCATACATCTTGTGTTTTCTCAAAGTGTCAATAAATTTATCTAATTGGTGTAGATGTTTATGTCATTTCTTATTTAAGATTAAGATGTCATCTAGTTATACTATAACAAATGATGTTGTGAATGGCCTAAGAATGTAATCTATTTTATGCGTGAATTTAGGTAGTGTGTTGGTAAAATCAAAGTCATTCAAATAAACCTTCTTGGTATTGAATTTTTTATTCCACATATATGTAGGTTCAACATGAATCTAATTATACCCAACCTTCACATAGATTTTGGTGAAATATTTTGCACTGCATATCTAGTCTAGCAAGTCCTCAATACTTGAAAGAGGTTAGCAGTTCTTCACTATGATATTGTTAAAAGATCTATAATAGATGAAAAACTTCCATGTTTCATATTTATTTAGAGAAATCACAATGGGGCTATCATAAGGTAATGAGATAAGATTGATATGTCCTTTGCCCATGAGTTCATGGATCTGATGCTTAATTTATACATTCTCCAAAAATTATTTACGATATAAAATGGCATTGGGTAGAATCACTCTAGGGAATCAATGGCAATTTTTTATAGATGCAAGATATCCTTTTATTATTCCAACCTAAAACTTAAATCTAAGGCTTTTTTAATTCTTAAATTAACTATGATATGAATTTTTACCACAAGGTCATTCTTATGTTTATATCTTACCATCAAAATCATAACATATTTACTAGACATGACTAACTTATTATACTTTTTGGTACTAATGAGTGATATCTTAGGGACTAATTTTAGTATGAGGTATAAATTATCACCAACATTTATGAAAACATTCCTAGGATTCACCTCATAGACTGCATGTCGATGGTAAAGATATGGTTGACCCACATTACATACCTCTAATGGAGTGGCATTTTAAAGGATTATATCTTGGAAAGTATTGATGTTGTACAGCAATTTACATTTTTGAGTGTTGTGTTTCTTGTATCTCACACTAAAAAATCTACTTGAGTATGGTTTTGGGTGAGGCATCAATGGCGAGTTTAATTTGTAAACTAATTTAGGAGAAATCAAGTTCTAAGCTCCATTGTCAATGATGAAGTGTACTAATTGAGCAATGATCTACATCTAAGAATGGAATAATATTTTTGATTACTTTGTTTCCTTAGGAGTAGTATAGATTTTTATGGTACCCACCATGGTTTTAAGTTTAGAATCCATGATATTCTTACCTTTATACCTATTACTTCAAGTTATTGAAGTATTATTTTCCTAGCATGTGATTATTCATTGGGATGGCTATTGGAATTATGAATTGAATACCACTTGTTAGTATTGGACTAATCATTCTAGTAATTTGATAATTATTGCTTATTTTGTGTAGGGTGTTTGGAGTTATTCCCTGATTTGAAATTCTACTTAGATAATTTTATATTTTTGCTTGGTTTGAGACCTATAATATTTTATCTTAATCTTGGGATTCACCTTTGATTCAAACTTGGAAGCATATCTATAGTTTATCTCATTGAAGAGATCTATAAAAAAATTCATATCTGACTAGATATAATATTTTAAGCTTGACCTATATTTTAAAACAAGATTTTGCTTTCAATCTTGAATCCCAAGTATAGAAACCAAAGTATGAAAAATATCTATGTATTACTACACATTTTTTCCTAGCCTTAGTGCAACTTAGATACCTTAATGTAGTATTCATCATTGTTTCCACTAGGATAATAGGTTTATTTGAGTGCTTCTAAGAAACCATTCCATGTGTTTATAAATGTCTCTAAGTTATACTCATATTCATGATTTTAGTGTGAAGTGCAGTAATTTTCTCACCATTTATTTATTGATAAAGAAACTTTAAGAAGAGATAAATTAATTTTTATTTGTTAGAGAATTGATTAACTACATAATACCAAAATATAAGGTCAAACATTTCCTTTGAACATAATGATATCTAGATTTACTTGAACCTTGTATGGTGTTTGACCACCAAACCTTGTATGAAAATGAGAGGTTTTGTAAGGAGTTTGTTACTTATGAAGTAGTGATAAATGATCAAAAATATGAGCTCATTCACATGCATGCTATTATTTATAATATTCCCATTGTATTTTTAATGCTAACTATATCATCTTATATAACATTTATAAATTTTTCATAATCAAATATTTGTCTCCCATTGTAGGACGTGAAAGAAGGACATCTTCTAGAACATTTCTAAAGTTGGCGTCATTGAAGATTTATCTCTTGTTTTAGGATGTAAAGGAAGGAATGATGAAGGGTAATGAGTCTCATGCCTTGACATCATAAAATTAGGCATAATATGAGTGGGTATAAAAATAATGTTGAAGTTCATGTACACCATGATACCATTTATAAATGATATGAAATGTGTATACTCTAATACCAATGATTTGGGGCCCAGAAAAAGACCCAGTGGATGACCTACTCAAACATATTTAATAGGGTTGTGAATGAAATAAAATTATAAATGACATGTAATATGAAATTTTAATGTGTTTAAATAACAAATAAATCAAGTAAATAAATGATTATTAATGTAGAATTGTAACAGTGAGGTATTATTATGTAATATTTATATAATATCTAAGAGATCATAAGTATAGTGTATATGTACTTCCTAAATTAATTATTATTTGTCTCTAACCTAAAAATATTATAATTTTACATCATTATAAAATTGAGAAAGATGAAGCATCAGTTAAACTATTACAATACTTGGTAACAACTGCTTCATAAACAAAGAGTGTGGTGATGTCACTAAATGTTATTACTAATGAGTTGAATGCTATGTATTAACATCATAGGAGATGTGTGGTAACATAAAAGTGGAATTAGATGATAAAAATTTCACATAGGTGTGAAACCTACTACATGTGTTGATGACATTAGCACAAGGTTGATTTTCTACATCGATAATCTTAAGAAAGATCTAGGGACCTAGATCATCCTAAATCATTGGTTGAAGTCACAGGTGTCCCATTGCAAAATTGGTTATTTTCTAACAATGTCCTCAAACCCATTAAGGTTATTTTTAAATTAGAATAAACTATAATTCCCATAACCCAAATGAAATATTGTTTTTTTATTTCTATTAAATTGGTTACCTCCTTTCTAAAAATCCTAGTGATAAAACTGAGAAATAAAGATTTTACTTACCCCATTTTTAGCCTAGGGATTGAATTTTTTTCACTATAAATATGATATAAACCTTAAAAAATATTTTTATTTGATTCCTTACAAGTCTTAAGTTGTTCTTTCCCCTAAATTTTATCTAATTACTACCCCCCCCCCTTATTGAAGATATTATTAAAAAACTCCATTCCCCTATACATTTTAAAGATGTTTTTCATTCCTCTTATAGGGTTTATAGAGTTAATAAATCCTTCAATAAGGATTTTATAGTCCTATGTTAAGATTAAAACACCCCCTCCTCTTAGGTTTGGTATTTAAATTCCACATACTATACCTTAAAGACTTTCAAGGGAGTGTGAGATTATTTATGTCAACAAGTTGGGTTCAAATTTTGTGTGTAATGATGTGAAGGTGGATGTTTCAAATTATGACATTGATATAATGGAAAATATTAATATGGATATATTTTAATATTCATCTCATATTAATTTTATATTTGATAGGCCCCCTCCCCACCCAATTTATTTAGGTGTCTTCATGCCTTTGAAAGTGCTAGAAAATATGGATACTTTTTGGGGGGAATGACAATCAGCGCTGTCACTCAAGTGATAAAATAAAATGGGATTTAAATGAATGAAAAAGGGTGGATGTTATATTATTAATAATATAATTCTCTCTTTCACATGAGGAGATTACAAAGAGTAAGACTACAAATAGTAATGTTATAAAGAGTGGAAGTAAAAAAAGTTAAATATGATAAAATGCACCCATGTTTTGAAAGATTATATCATAACCAATGTAAGGGAGGAAACTAGACTCTTTTATGACCAATATTTAAATAAAGGTATTAAACTTGAGTATTATAGGTCTAGCATCCTATGGTAGAATTGAAATATTCAAAAGGTTTGATAGAGCCAAATAAAAAATGCATGATTTATTAGTGTAGGAAGTTAAAGCAATAGGCTATGGTCTGGAGTCTACCTTTAAGTTTATTTTTATTAAATCCTTTAATTTACCAATATTTATTATAAGTTTAGGTGAAGTGATACCATTTTTATTTGTAATAAATAGTCTCAATATGTGGTTGATTATGGGTCATCTCCCTCTAATAGAGTCATTTGGGTAGTAATTAAATCCTGTGACCAATTTTTTTGTATCTACTCTTTGTATGCCCCTAATGACTATAGGGGGATATTTGATATTTTTGATATTATATCTTATAACCTTTGACACATTTTTTTTATTATTGGAGGTGACTTCAATATCAATGAGGAAAAGGAGGATAAGTTATGGGAATAGTCCTTTGATTAGAAAGGTAATGAACAATTCTTTTGGCTCAAATTGAAAATGGTGCTCAAGTTAGTTGACCCTATGATTAATGATAAAGAGTATTTTATATGTGATTGGTACACCTAGTGTAATGATCAACAAAGAAAAAATAAGTTTAATGTGAGGCTTAACAAATTATTGGTTAATATGGAGCACTTCTTTATCCTCTTTTTTGAGAAAGGTAATAATGTTAATGTATTACCCTATACTATTTCAAACCGCCACCAAATTTAAATGATTATATATATATATATATATATATATATATATATATATATATATATATATATATATATATATATATATATATATATATATATATATATATATATATATATATATATATATATATATATTATTTTCCTCAAAAAATATATAAGGAATGGAAAGTTATTTATAAGTTAAACACCTCTCATTTAGAGGACTATAACTACATTGATGGGTTAAAAACCACCTAGGTAATTGTTAAGTAATTATCCACACTCCCCTCTACCACTAGTACTTAGAATTAATGTATCATGTATTTTAAAAAAAATCATGAGGTTTTGTGTTAAAGTGAATACTAGACTTAGATGAAGGAGATAAAGAGTTGTACAAGAAGAATGCATTAGATTTTGAACCATCATAGTGTGTTGTAGACATATATTTCTCAAGGGGCCATGGTTAGATCAAGGCTTATGTGGAAAAAAGGGGATTAATGGTCCTAAGTAATTTTTTTATTTTTAAGGCAAAACATGTCAGGAAAAATATTGATTTAGTTAATATTTATGGAACTATTTCATTTAAAAATGAATAATATTAAGGAAATAGTTTTCTCCTTTTCTAAATATCTCTTCACCATTGATGGTTCCTCTAAAGCTATGGAGAGTAATAGAGTCATTTTTTTCTAAATTTGTCTGAAAAAATTACCTATAGATAATTCTCTCACCTTATACCAGGATATTTGTATAGACAAGATTAAACATTAAAACCCTTGTGAATGACAAGTCTCCAAAGTTTTATGGCTTCCTAGTGGAGTTTTATAAGGCTAATAAGGACTAAAACTAAGTTGAGTTATTGGTTGTATATAAATAATCCATAATATTAGGAAATTTTGGAGTTAATGTTAATAATATATTACTAAATAGATACCTAAATAAGAGAACAAATTATTTCTAAAAATTTGGAAACCTATAACCCTACTTAATGTCTCCTATAAGATTTTTCCCAAATTGTTGGATAATAGGGTCTCTATAATTCTACTTGTAATTATTTATTCTACTCAAACTAATTTTTTGAGGGAAAAAATATTTTGAAAGCATAATTACAAGATGGTAAGGCATGCAATTTCTCATAACTCATGGCAAGAATTTTTATGGTAATTATAGACTTTGAAAAGGCTTACAACATAATAGAATGGTAGTTCATTTATCTCATGTTGAAAACCTTACAATTTGGGGGAAATCTCACTATAATTATTTCCATACATTTTCAAGATGTCTCTACTCAAGTGGACATTAATGGTGAACTCACTAAGTCTTCCATTATTTAGAGGTCAATAAAGCTTAGTTTTATTCTTGCTCTTACCTTGTTTTTTATGGTAGCATAAGTTCTTCATTATATCCTCGTGTGTGTGTGGGTGGGTGAGTGGGCATGTGTGTGGGTAATCCAATTTAGTGGATTATCCTCCCTAATGAATATGAACTTATTGAAATTTATTTTTTTATGGCACCTCTCTCTTCTCTCAGTCTATCAAAGATAATTTACCTTAGACTACTAATAAATTGAATATTTATTGTAGTGATTTTGGGTCTAAAATATCCACTACTAAGTCCTAATTTTGGGGTGGGATGAAGAAAATCCTAATTGGATATCATCTCTTGGGTGGTCTTCGTTTGGGCCCAACTAGATTGTATGATATTCAAGCATCACATTTGCACTTCCTCCTTCTCTTAAATATATGTGGAAATTAATCATTGATAAGTCTATAATAAGATTGTTAAATGGAAATCTCACCTTCTTTTAGTACTTGTGAGTGTTTAATTTTATCATAAATTCCTCCCTTCATTCATTATTTACTATTACTATTGTTGGTTGTTTCATAATACTTGATTTCATAAGTTACACAATATTATTAGAGAATTTATATGGTCAAATGACAAATTTGCTATAAATACACATGTTGTATAGTGGGATATATACTATAAACCTAAGAAAACTAGTGTTATAGGTATCAATAACCTAAGGTTGAGAGGGTTTTCATTGAATGTTAAGTGGATTTTTAGGGCTATTGCATGTAATGAATTGTGGAAAGTTTTGGCTAGGGTTAATATTGTAAATGATACTCCTAATGGATTTTTTTTGGAAAGGGAACAACATGGTTGATATAATTATTGGATATTTTCTTATCAGGCCCCATGGTTCACACATTTTCAAAAAAAATAAAAGTATGGGAATAAGTGAAACATTTGGTGGTGAGGTAGCATATTTTCTCTTAGTTTGACACTAGATGTTAGGGGTAGAGGTCCTTTTGATGGAATGTCTAGAATAATGATATAATTTTGGCACTTACTAGGGGTTGTTCTACATTTTCTTAGTTTTATAAATGTATTAATAATATTTAGGACCTTTTAATAAATTGGAAATTTATGGAAAATGTATAAATTCCCTCAATCTTAGGCCAAAACTTTTACTATGCCTTTAAAATACCTCAAACCTCTTAATTCTACATTGACTATGTATTCTAACTTAGAGTTATGGAAGAATTAAAAATAGTTAAAAGGTTATATGATTATATATGTAACATAAAAATAACTCTATGATAGGCTTTATTTTTTCCCTAGATTCTACTTGGGTCTTAATAAAAAATGGTTGGTTTGTGATTCACTTAGGAGATGGGCTAATAGGTTTACTTTTTAATGTCCTTATTGTATAGAGCCTATGAAGTATTATTTATGGTGGAGTTTACTTCATAATAAGCTTGTCGTTGGTGCTAATATGATAAATTTTTGAATTCATAATAAATTATGTTGTGTGTGTGTTTTAAATAAATAAAGAAGCATTTTTTTTAACTATCTATTTGTTGCATTTGTTTAAAGTAGTGTATTACATGATTTTACTTTTGTTGCTCAAAATAATATTGGTTGGTCTGATATCTTATTTGAAATGATTAGTTCTGCTTGGCATATCCATTTATTCTTTCTAAATATTTGGTTTTAAATTCTAATAATATTTTTTGGTTCTTTTGTAAGTGATAAATAATGGTGTTTTCAAAGGTAAGGGTAAGGGGATTGTTAAATTCATTATTGACTATGTATATGATTTTATAGATAAAATTCCCAAGATAATATCTCAAAAACATTTTGTACTCAGGTTCCATCTCCAACACTTATAATTACTTTAGGGTAACATGTATTTTCCCAAGGGTAGATCTCCATACCAACTAGTTAGTTACAAAATATTTTTAAGATGATGAATATGAGTATGTTCCTATATGGGACCCCATTATAAAAACATACTTATTGTAGATTAAATAGGATTTGTATGAGAACATGGCTAACGGAGATAATATTTCTAAGGAAACCTATAAAGATTTTAGTAACTCTCTTACACATGAGGATATCATGGATGTTATTCATTATAACTCAGTTAAAGTGGAATGCATGCATGTTTGAGATAATAACAAGTAGTTGATTAATAATTTTGATAAGATCGATCTTTCACAAGGTAGGAACAACATTGAGAATGGATCTTTACTTATACTTTTTATGTTTAGTAATGAGATTATTTAGGATTCAATTGGTCCTTAGTGGGTGGAGGAGAATCTATTTGATAGGCATATTAATAATGTAATTCAAAGTGTATGAATTCATGAAAAATAATCTATTTCAATGAGTGGAGTAAAAAAAAAAAAATAGTAACAAGGGCACACCATTTCTAGATAAAAACAATGTAGTTAGAGTAGAGGGACCTATGGTAGCTAGGGGGATTATTACAACCAAAATTAAGATGATAGTTGAAAAATATTTTCTAAGATAAATTCATGTAGAGGGCCCTAAAACAAGCCATCTAGGACTAGAGATCATAAGTGGTCATGGTAGTAATGAAGATGCAACCATAAATGTTTGCATCGACTATCTTGTATTTTGTTAGTATGTTTTTGGTAGTGGTTAAGCTTCAGTATGATAGGTTTGAAAATATGTGAAATTTTTCTATTGGTTGAGGATTGTGCCCTCTTGGTTTTTTCCTCTTGCCTTTGATCTGCCATTGGGAAGCTTGAACTTGATTTTATAATATTTTGTTTTTGTTTATCATTTGGTAATAAATCATTTTTAAAGATTGAATTAAATATAAAATATATATTTAATAGAACCCAATGATTGGGCTTGAGGGATCACAACCATGAGCCACATAATAAGGCCACCATTTTGGAGAAATAAATCAAATAATTACTCCATGCCTTGGATTATGATTACTATTCAAGGCTAAACTATAGACCTAAATTAGTTTACATATATCTATGAGTAAAAATCCCACCACCTAATTTTCTTTCTAGAAAAAATATTAATTTTTAAAAATTGATACCAAATATTATGAATTACATACTTTTGAAGAGGGTCTATGACACCCCACACATTCCATGAGAAGTAATTCATGGATTGTATGCATCAAGTATCATATCCTCATAACTTGAGAAATTAATGGATCTAAACCTATTGTGTAAACATTTTTTTTGGTTTGTTTATAGAATATCATTAAGATGAAATAGGTTTTGTGTATCTAAGATAAATTGTCCCTTCTCTAATTCATGTATGGATACTAGATTATTATAGTAATTCCTAACATGGAGAATAACATTGGGGACTTAATTAATAATCTTGAAAAAATATCTTAATTAGTAATCAAAGAAGCTAAAAGTGTATTGGAAACTAAAGGCATATTAAAAATTAGATTTTTAGACATCTTTAGATAATTCAACGTTATTTTTAAATTTTTCCCTAGAAGGTTGAGTGACTAACACCATTTATTTGGATATATCCTTCGAAATATGACCTAAACTAGGGTTTTATTTTACAAACTTGGTATTGGACATCGCCATAGTAAGTTTTTTTTTCATGTCTTTATTAAAACATTTTATCAAGAACCAATGGCGTTCATACCTTATTTTACATTTATCTAAGTGATTTCAATAGATGGATTTAACATTTTTTTATTTTGAGATGTGAATAAAGGTCAATCTCTCATTTTGTGTTTGAAGGATTGGTGTATGCATGAGATATAATGACCAATAACAATCCTCTTCCTTATATATACCATGATACAAATATAACTCATAAAAATAGAGCTTATGTATACTTGGATGATATAACGACGGTGCTCAAGGTAGCCATAGATCTAGTAGAGGGAACTTCATAATAAATGTTAAGGGTATAGGGTTCAAAACCTTAAGTCTAAGATCTGGGATATGGCTCTAACTAGATATCAAAATAAATCAATGATATAGAAATTATAATGTAGGGGTGTATCAAGGATTTAATAGAGATACTAGATACAATTAATTAATGAATAAGGGTAAAATCTATCTAAGATAACTAAAAATGATAAATTAAAAAATTGTTAAGTGATGCAATGGTCAACCAATTGATGGTTTATGCAACCTAAATGTGAAATGGAAATCTTATAGACGTTATAGATATATCAACTTATTCAATAAAAAATTAAATCATAGGTAAGAAAAAATAACATGCATCCACTATAACAATAAGCAAACAAGATCCACCAAGTAAAGAAAATAAAGAGATGTTTACCTTTGGATGATTATTTGGCATATCAAGCTCCCCCTTAGATTTAATTGCACTTTTTAATAGATTTTGTAGGATAAAAAACTCAAATGGTAAGATGAAGACCTAAATATCATTAGTTTGGGACTCTAAAGACTAGGTGCACCTCCTTGATTTGAATTTTCCTATTAATATTTAAACCCTTCAATAAGAATTTACCTCTAAAAATAAGACCTCAACCTCTAACTCCTCATTTTATCACTTGAGAGCAAAAATTCAAGTGTAATCAAATCATATGAGTGTTGGATTTTTAGGAATGATAAATATAGCCCATATTTATATAGCTCCAAACCCATAAATAACCCTCAAATTTAATATGATGATGTCAATTAGACAAGTATATTTGAATCGGATGTTAACTAACTCAAAATTATATCGGATAAGCTGATACACTTGGGAAGATAGGTAAAAACCTATAACTATAGGCTAAGTTGATATAGTATAGGGAAAGACATGTATTAAAAACATATTGTAACAACTAGGTTAATACAATAGAGATATATGGTGGCTAGCATAACTAGATATAAAATAGACAAAGACGTAAGATGGAAAGACACACATAGGAGTTCAGACTGATAGTATTAAAAGTATGATATAATATCATGGAAGCATATCTCATAAATTACCATGAGCTTATCCCACTACATTATCGGTGAACTCCTTAGGACATGAACTTAAGGATATTTATGCACAAAAAATCACCTAAAATAGAAGCCATTAGCATCATGATAAATATGGAAAATATAAAGCTATACATATGCTGACTTGAATCTCATTGTGTGTCACAATAATGTAAACGGGATGGTGCTTTGGTAATAATATGTAACAACACAAATCATAACTAAAAATAAATCATAAAATAACCATTTATAAATGAATAACTAAAAGTAATGTATGCATACTTTGACTTAAATTTTGGCATAAATGATGCATGCCAATACCATAGTCTTGATCATGGTGGGCACACAAATTACATTTGTAAACCCTAAAAATATAAAGCTAAAAATGAAATAATATCAATGCCACATACATAGGATATTAAACAAATGGAATCAAATGAAAATCTCTTCGAATTTATTGTAAAACCTTGAAAAAAATAGTAATATGAGAATTATAAGGTTAAGTTAGAAATAAAAGATCCAATAAAATATATCAAACAAGGAAAATTCAACAAGTTGTCATGTTAGAAATAATACAGGATTGAACAATCCAAGAAGACAAGAAATAACAAGGTAAAATTGGCAATGCCTCATGTTGAAGCCAATATAGAATTGAATAATATTAATAAAAATAAAATAAATGCATTAAAGTAGAGACATGATCGAATTGCCTACAAAAAGGTGAAACATGAAAGAATAGAAGGGAGGAACAAGATTGGATGGCCCATAAAAATTGAATATAAGAATTAGGGTCCCAAACATAACTAAGTTAAACCATAGAAAGATACAACAATGACCTAGAGAGCATCTCACAAAAAATCAAAGATGAAGCTTTTATTGAAAGCTAGAAAATGTTAATGTTGTAAAGATGCTAACATGTTTGATAGAAACAAAGAATAGGAAATACATCTAATGGGAGAGATTTAGAAAAGAAACATATGTATCAAGGTGGGATAAATTTATGGAGGGAAAAGAGGGCACAACTAAAGTGAAAAAAAAGTTTTTACTAGAAACAAGACACTATAATCAGTTTGTCAAAACTAAGAGGCTTCGACATTAATGGCCCTACAAAAGCTTATGATAACTAGTGAAGTATAAAAGTCACCCCATGAAGGCTAGTATGCATGAAAAATAAAATGGATCCTACCTTCCCATGACATACTATGTTCTCCTCATGACACCTTACAGAGTCATTAGTTTAATCTGAATATTGGGTAATTAGGTGAGATAGTAGGTGGCACAAGAATGTATGATATATATAGAACTCTTACATGAATCTATTGGACTATTTCACCCCAATGGATATCAAAAATATCATGAGGTAAATTATGGATATTGATTTTCAACTAGAATATGGGTGTGCCAAAAATAATATCACATATAGGGTTATGCCAAGAAAAATATCATGTCTTTTAGTGTGATATGAATTTTAATAAATTTTTCCTTTTAACATTGTAACTATTTTGGTTATTTATATTTTCCTCCTCCATACATATTCAAAACAACCATAATGGGTGATAAAGATGACTACCCCAAGAGAGGTCGCACTTAGCCACTAAAGATAAGAACCTAAAAACAAATATGCCTAAATACTATTAGATTTTTACCTTAGAAAAGAGTACAATATTAAAAATAACCTTGGCGATCCTGAATGGAGTTGAATAAATAGGGAAGATTATAGAAATGAGAATAAAATTATTTGATTTCCCAAGTGTGTGTGTGTGTGTGTGTGTGTGCATGTGCATGTGCATATGTGTTTACATGTGTGTTTTTGTGTGTTCATGTGCATGTGCTTGTGCTTGTGCATGTACATGTACATGTTCATGCATTTTCATATGTATGTACATGTACATGTGTGTGTGTGTTCACATGTGCATGTGCGTGTGTGTGTGCATGTGCATGTGCATGTAAATTTATGTGTACATGTGTATGCATATGTGTGTGCATGTGCATGTTAATGTTCGTGTGTGTGTGTGTGTGTGTGTGTGTGTGTGTGTGTGTGTGTGTGTGTGTGTGTGTGTGTGTGTTTGTGTGTGTGTGTGTGTGTGTGTGTGTGTGTGTGTGTGTGTGTGTGTGTGTGTGTGTGTGTGTGTGTGTGTGTGTGTGTGTGTGTGTGTGTGTGTGTGTGTGTGTGTGTGTGTGTGTGTGTGTGTGTGTGTGTGTGTGTGTGTACGTGCATGCGCACGTGTGTGCATGTGTGTGTGTGTGTGTGTGTGTGATACTTTCAAGTATTTTGAGCCTGCATCATAAGAGATTAAAATGTGGTTTTTAAAAATGTAGACATACTATAATAGTTTTACCATAAAATAATATGATTTAATCTAAGTGAAAAAACACTACTCTTGACCATTTCATTATCTTTCTAAGAATACATCTACCTAAGATTAATAACAAGCTAAATTTGTAAAGAAAAGTGAATAATGATGGCAATTTATGAGGAGGGTCTAGTTGTATTCCCCAGGTCTTACCATGTAACTCACAAACTAAAATACCAAGAGGTATAAACATGAAAATATACCTAAGGACCAATAATAGGTGTTATATTTGATGTTAGAAGAACTTGGGCTAATACCAAATAACTACAAGGGAAACTATGGGTGAAAATAGAAATGTGAGACTAAAAAATAAAGTACCAGGGCATCCAAAAGGAAAACTAATGTCACATAAAAACCTAGAGGTGCTACAAAATATCCACAATGGAAACTAAGGTTGACTATAAGAGTGTAAAAATAGAAAAACAAAATACTAAGGCATCCTAAAAAGAAGGAGATGGAGTATGAAAATACTAAGGCATCCTAAAACTTGAATATGCTACCAAATATCCATAAGGGAAACTAAGGCCAACTATAAGTGAAAATAACATCCCAAAAGAGGGGAAATTAAGAGAAACAAAGAAAATAATGGCTGACTATAAAGGTAATCATAAATATTTAAAAACTATGTTACTCAGTCAAAAAGTGTGAAAAATAATAAATAACATGAAATAAAACAACAAGCAACATATAAGCTAAAGGGAACATATCATCAAAGTAGAACATGTGAAATGCAATTGTATTTGTCTTAGAATGTTTCTTAAATCTTAATTTGTTTATTTTTAAGGCATAAAAGGTTATTAATGTTTTCCTCGATGTAAGGATGAGATATCAAGAAGGAAATATGATGAGTATTGGCATTTTAATATGCCCCTAAAGCATGTATGAAGGTAAGGATGGGGATTGTAAGCTACCCCAAAGGTTGTAATAAGAAAATGATGGGAATTATAAGGTACCCCAACATGTGTAGTAAGAATAGAATGTGCATTATAAGATGCCTCAATTTTTAGGATTTAGGAGGATTGGAACCTCAAGATCAACAGGGTTTGTAATAATGTCAGATGCTATGTAAATGTGTGTTACATTAGGGAATGTAGAATATAGAGCAATGTCAAAATATTTGGGAGTGATTATAAAGTGTGTTGTATGGTATTGACTAAGTATATATAGTCTATATTAATAGAACTAGGTTGAATTGTATAGGGTTGGTCAACACAATTAGGTAGGTGTGAATTTTTTTTGATTGTATAGGTTGATATAGTTTCCTAAAACATATAGATGATGGTTGAGATAATTGGGTTATGATGACTAAACTATATTAGCTAAGTTGAAATGGTTAGATAGATCTACATTGAATATGATTATATTCAAAAATTTGATAAATTTTGAGATTAAAAAGGTATAAATAGGTATTAATAATGTATTATTATAATTTATTTTCTATTCGATATATTAGGCTATGATGGAAAATTTTACTAGCATATTTTGAATCATGGTCAGTGCTATTGGACATAAAAGAGTTTAAGTCTAGAACTATATCAACACACACAAATTATTTGTTTTATTTAGGAGGTATAATTATAATTGTATTATAATATTCTATATCATGGTTAGTTTAGTTGTATTTGACAATAAAAACTATATAGACACATTCTAGGTCATGGCCAATGCAGTTGCTTGTAATAAGAAGAATTGTATTGACACATTTG
Organism: Torreya grandis; assembly: GCA_037957365.1. Lineage (NCBI taxonomy): Eukaryota > Viridiplantae > Streptophyta > Pinopsida > Cupressales > Taxaceae > Torreya > Torreya grandis. The sequence continues at coordinate 5,115,989 of JARHVA010000328.1, read as the reverse complement.
TGGTCATGGTTGATGTAGTTTATTATAATCGTAATTTGATTTAATATTTTATTATCATATTTTATGTCATTTTCAATATAATTTATTTTAATTTTTTTTAACATAATGGTATTGGGTTTGTTGATACGATTAGATTGAGTTGAGTGTGATAGAACTACATAGTTATGGCTGATACAATTGTAAATAAGTGATCATGTTTATTTGGATGATTTGGGAAAGGTTTAAATTTAAAAGCAAACATGTATGATACGTTTAATTATTCCTATAATTTTCAGTATAATAATCAACATGACCTCTAATGCACTTTTAATAGGCATTTGAACTGTGTGTTTTTTATAAGTTTATGAGTTGATAAAAGTTGGTTTTAGAGGAGATGCTTAAATATGAGTTGAATTATGATGATTCATAATTTTAATGCCATTTAAGGTTGAGATAGAGGGTGGGTTAAAATTTTAAAAAATGTGCTCATCATTTCTTGAATTATAGTGATGGTTGGTAGAAATGAGAAAACCATAAGTGGTATTTTCCTTCATGTTTTAAAAATCATCAATGGGATGATATTCTTCTTCACCCCACGTATAATAATCATTAGGATGATAGAAATCATGGGGATTATTTTCAATGATGTAAGTTTCATCAATGGGAATATCCACTATCATGTTAGGGCCTTCAACTACATCATAAGAATCATAATCATAGATGGAAAAAGCATTGTAATGATTTTCAACCATGTGAGAAGTGTAAGCAAGGGTATCCTATATCATGCTAGGATCATCATATGTGGTAATATCATCATAAATGGTAAGATATAATATCATGTTGGGATATTTAGTACCACTATGGGTGTCAGCATTAGGATCATCATAGGGATCATTAAAAAATCAAAAGATCATCATGGGGATCTTTAGCCATGGGAAATGGATTAGAATAATTACACCATGAGGATTTATATTCAAATGTGATCATGGAATGTAGAAAGGAGTGACACATTAAAAAAATAATGGTATGATCCTCATAATAAAAACCCTAAGAAGAGACATCTTTAAAAACAAATGGAAAAAAATATAAAAGATATAAAAAAAAAAAATTTGGCAAGGTATGTTTGACAAATTGGAACAAGATGGAAAAGTGAAGAAAATATAACTAGTGGTGGGAAGGGATTCATGTTAGGTTAACTAGAATTTATGATGATGGTGAAGCCAAAGTGAACATAAGAAAGAAAAATAAATGGAAATGTGAACCACTAATAGGATATGATTCATGTTAAGTTTATTAGAGTGTATGTGTGGGATAATATGACAAATAACAATCCTATTTATCTTTATATACTAGAATACAAATGAAATGCATAACAATAGAGCCTATGTATACTTTTACATTACAATAACATTGTTTGAGATGGTTATAGATTGAGTATATGGAAATTCACACTTAGTGTCAATGGTATAAGGTTCCAAATCCTATGCCCACGATATGTGGTATGAATCTAACTATATTTAAAAAAATAATATCAATGATATAGTAATGATAACAAAGGGGTGTATCAAGGATATAATAAGGATACTGTCTGTAAGGGATTGTCAAAAAAAGAAACCTAGATCTAAGATAGTTGAAAGTATTAAACTATAAATAAGATAAGTTATGTAATGGTCAACCAATGGGTGGTCTATGCAAAACTAAAGATGAAACAGTAAATCTAGAGACCTTGGAGCTATATCAACTTCTTAAATATAATTAAAAACACAACCAAGTAAAAAAAAAACATGCATCCATTATATCAATAAACAAATCAAAACTACCCATTATGTAAATAAATGAAAGAGAATAAGGATAGAGATACATACCTTTAGATGACTTATCAGTAGATCAATATCCCCCTTGGATCAAGTGGCACTCTTAAATAAATTTTTCAGGATAAAAAACTCAAAATTCAAGATGAAGACCTAGGTATCCTTATTTGGAGACTCTAAAGACCATGTGTACCTTATTAGTTTGAATAATCTTATTAAAAATCAAATACCATGAGCAAGAATTGACCTCCAAGAATAATAATTTAACCTTTAACTCATCTTTTTTTTAGTTTTTTTTTTTTTTTTTAGTGATAAATATGACTCATATATATATATATATATATATATATATATATATATGGATCCAAACCTAAAAATAAACCTAAACTCTAAGCTAATAGTTTTGTCTAGGTCAATATAGTCAGTTGACTCAAAATTATATCAGCCAAGTTGATACATTTGGGAAGATAGGGATGGGATCATAAATTTAGTGACCAAGTTAATAGAGTACAAGGAAATATGTGTATGAAAAAAAATTCTATCATATAAGTTGATATAATAAGGATATAAGGTGGCTATCATAATTGTAAAGAAAATAGACATAGAGGTAAGACGGAAAGAGACTTAAAGTAGGTTAGATTGATATTAATGCTCACTCAAGGATATTGATGCATTGAAATTCCCCTACAAGAGAAACTATTATTAAAGTGATAAAGATGAAAAATATCAAGTGTATACAATTGGCACCAAAAATATGTATTTATAAATTTAATATACAATACTCTTTACGTATAATGAGATTTACTGATTTGAATGTCAACATATTCCTTAAGGTCATGGGGGAGGTCAAATTTGACACACACTCATTTCTGTGGCCTTGTCAAATACAATTTTAATGGTTCCTAACATATACCATAGCCTGTGATGGCTATTATTTTATCAATGAGTGTCAACATAGGAAATAAATTGTTGGAAATTCCACCTAGACCAATACATAAAGTTTTGTGTGTTATTTGACAACATAGTCACAACTCTAAAGAGATAAAACCAAGAGTTAAATATGAACATACCAAGTGGAGGAATTCATAAAAACATGCACAACATGTTGTGGGTTGAAAAATCAAAACAAAAAACCTTTGATCATATTGTGGACAACATCCAACTTAATACCATATGTTATCCATGCATATTAGACCCAAATTTTCAACATACTTTTAGATGTAATTCTCACAAAAAAATACCCTATTAAATAAAATTATTCTTCAATCCATTTTTATGTAGAATCACATTCTGGAATGGGTAAAAAAAATACATGGAGATAAAATATCTCATGAAAATTCTTAGGGATAAATTTCATAGACTTATTTGATATGGGTGCCACTCTTAGTAGCTTCATAATCCATGGTAGTAGTTTTATCAACTATATTAGTGATGTTGGTAGCCCTTAAATAGGTAGAGGTCACCCAAGGGTGGAACTATCTAAAATTATACAAGGACAAAAATTATATCCCATTTTAAAAAATAAAATATGGTGTAAAATCAATCAAACACAATAAAAAATAATGGTAGTGGGCATTAAACCCTAATAAATCTCTTTTTCAAAACTAGACTCCAACTTAATGTTCTTTCAATTTTTTGAGCTTGTATTTCATTTTTTCCTATTTATTTATATTTTTTGTGATATTTATTATCATAAATTTCACTTTTCAACTTGTATTTCATTTTTTCCCTGTTTATTTATATTTTTTATGATAATAATTATTATTATTGGATAAATTACCTAGGGAGAGATCCTTTGCCCAAAAAAGCTAGCATTAAAGTGCCTAGTAAATGCTAGCGCAAGCTCAACAATTCTATAAATTAAGAAACACCTTATCATGTCAAAAAAAAAGGATTTACAACCAGAGATCAAAACTTCCACAACCTACCACCATTTATTTAATAATGATAAATTTCCAATATATTTTTACAACTCAACCTTATGCACATGAGCTTCTAGAACCTGACCTTCCAAACTACCATGTAAACATTCTCTTTATCAACCAACTACAACATACTAAAATTCTTGACCAATATGGTATCATAAAATCTATCAATTTAAGGTGGAAAAAATACCCATAAAGGACTCATAACAAAAAACCTCTCAGTGTAAAATAAACCATATTCATTGGGACTCTTACAATATACCTCTTAGCATTCAATTAATACTTTTTAGAATATTGATTTCATCACACACATTTATCCTTGTGACATACCTAGCCAAAACATAACAAGAATAATCCTAAATTAGGTCAAATGCTCACACAACTAAACTCCTACTAGGGAGACCTAGCTTTCTATAACATGGACATCACCCCTTGTCATAATCTTGGCCATCTCAAAAATGTGCAACTAAAAATCAGCCTCTAGATAGGAGACTTTACAAATTCAATCAAGGATACAAAAAAAAAAAACTTTTCACCATCCCATTCAACTCTCTCATCCATATCATAAAAGTAAGACTCATTTCACATAATGTGAATCCAAAAAATAAAATTCAAGGAAAGGACATAATTTAAAATCTACGAACATTATTTATATATTATATATTAGTTATATACACATCCATAGATCCAATTTACTCATACTTTGTGGTGGCTTGGGATAATTAAATTGGCCCATACTACCCTATTACATATATAAAAAATGGTTGGGGAAGTGTTCATATTTTTTCAAAAAAATAATGGAAAATATAAACTTACTAATCAACCACCAAAAAATTATTTCCATCCCTCCCCTAGACTACAAAGGTTAGGATAGCACATGCTCACCTTACAAAGTTATTGCAAGATATTTGTAACATATTAACACCTTGATCTTAACACAAGCAAACAAATTGATTCCTAGTCCAACCATAATGTCTCTCTATCCATAAATGGTGGATCATATTCTATAAATTAATTGATGATCCCAATGCATCATGAATCTCATGAATTAGGAAATGTGCAACAACAATAAAAAGGATATTGGCTACACTTATCAACTACACCATATCAAATACATTCTTACACCTTATGGATTATTGGGGATAAACTATAAAATAATTTAACTACTAGTTTATTTCACTCATGTTCCCCTAATCTATTTACTTATAAACTATCCACACACTTTCTATAAAGACCCTGTTGTGGGGATTTCTGATCTATGAATTCAATAAATCAATGAAGGAATTACCCATATTATCTGCATCCACCCCACGACACATTTCCCTCCTCTACATTCCTTCCTTTTTGACATCCACTCAAACCTTGTCCTTGACCTATACCATAGTTCACACATATGTCAACTTGGATATAGAGGAGTGGACATATAGATGTGAGATAACAATAAGAGCATATATCATTAATTCTTGTCATTCCCTTTAATTCCCACACTTTGGAAATAAAACCTTCCCAAATTCTATTACACGCTCTTAAATCTACATACATCACCCACACCATGGTATGATAATTTATTTAAATATTAAAATGAGGGTTACCTTGGAATTATCAATAACTATGACCTCAAGCAGGACACATGGAAGTTTATCGGTCCAACATTTATCCTTAGGAAGCAAGTAATCTTTTCCCCATATTTTTTGCCCTATATTCAACCTAGTTTCTTTATCTCTTTACATAAATGATTACTACTTATTTTAACATCATGATTAGGTGTAATTCATCATCAATGATCATACTTAGTGTCTAATTATCCATTGTCTCCTTATTTATCCATTTGATTAAAATATTGATGTCTCCTTAAATCACCAAGTTCCTCCACCATTAAATAGAAAGATCTATCTCAATCCCTCTAAGAAACGTAATTCATTCTTCCTAATTTTTGGTTTCTTTCCTCACATCAACTAAGAAAACTAACAAAATTTGTCTCTTATGATCCCTAAACACTCAACCACTCCCTATAGGACCTAGATTACTATTTGTTGTCCCATCTAAATTTAATTTAATATCCCCTTATGGAGGGGGATTCCATTAAATTGTCCTTCAAATATGACCTCTAAATTTATGGTTCTTACCTATCATTCTAGAATAGGACTTCACTAAATTAGGGGGGGAAATCATACCAACCCCTTTCCTAATCTTTAATTAATTATTTAGACTTATACCCAACTGATGTTAACTATGAAATCACTACTTCAATCATCCTCTATACTTTCCAATTTAAGGATGCCTCCCCTTGAAAAATCATTCTTTTCTTGTATAGATAGTTATTATATATGATGATAGTTGGGCCTATTAGCCATAATTTTTTTAGCCCCTTATTTTTGAGCTTGAGTTCCCATTTTATTATTAGATTCTTCACTATTTCTAGTATTACTATAGTTATCTTGCATTTGATCACGCATTCAATTTGAATTTCCCTCAAAGGAATAGTGAATAAATATTTGATTCCATCATTCCTCACTTTATCCATAGAGGACACACGAATAAGGTAAATAAAACCCTCTTTTCATTAATTTTTAATATGTTAAAGCTTTTTTATGCATAGAAAAATGTTAGATTTTATTAACCCTTCATAGATACAAACCTTTTGAGAAGGAAACCCCTTTCTTATGGATAATTTTATATGGTAAATTTATTGTTATGTATCCTTAGAATTTACCAAATCCCCCTTTGATCCTTTTCATATCAAATAATATTCCTCTTATTTAGAAAGAAGTGGATAATTTTGAATAATTAAGGCTATTTTTTTACCTTGTGTGATAAGTTCAATAGGCCAACTTAATGCACTATAGGAATTTTTACTAGTTACATCCATAATGTAATTCTATACCTTGTTTCCAAAATTTTGAGTGCCAAAATAAACAAGGCCTTCCAACTCCTCCATTTGGCTTAGAGGGGATTCCTCGATTCAAGAGTCTTTCAAAAAATTCACCTTATCACACTTATGTTGTTTCCATCAAAGTTTATTCATGAGCAAATGCATACAAATTTTAAAAAAGTTCCATATTGTTGATCTTATAATAAATTCTTTTCGATTGAAAACCCTATCCTTATTAAGTATTCAAAATATATTTCTTTCTAATTCCTACTCCATAGCTTTTTTCCTTACATCAACCAAAGAAATTTTCACCTAGGAACCTAATTCATTTTATTGAAATATATAAGCCCTAGTCCTCCCTCATTTTAGGGAGTGTAAAATACCTTCAATTTGACTGGGTTAACCTTATTTATATCACCAACCTTGTTCTAGAGGAAATTCCTTTGTAGACAACAAATTTCTTTTACAGTAAAACTCTAAAATTTGTAAAGTGACATGACATAGGTGGGCAATACTTTTATGATCTTCCCAAAACTATTTCCCTAGTGATTTCTCCTTTGGATTCTATCCAAGATTGGTTTTAATATTACTTATATGGTTCTTCACTCAATTAAGGACATCCCTAAGAAAGAATCGGTTGGGTTATCAATTTTAGATCCCAAAATTAGCTTATTTTTTATTTACCGATCCTTATCAACATTCAATATGTACACTTTGGACTTCCCAAAATTAATCTTCTATCTGGGTGTAGTTTCATATTTTGTTTTAAATTTCCTTAACCCTCCATGCGTCTTCTTCTAAATGGGACCCCAGGATCAAAGTGTCATAAAAAATTAAATATGGGAACAAGGATATAGAAATGAATTCAAATTTAACACTTTTAGTTTTCCCTTTCTTACTTATTAGTCTTCCCAATGCCTTTATTAGGATCAAAAATAGAAAAAGGGAAAGTGGGTCACCTTGTCTTAAGCCTTTGGTAGCTTGAAAGAATTTAGTTAGTACATCACTGATAATGACTAAGAAATCTGAGGCTAAGACAAAACTATTAATTAATTTTAGCCAATCCACAAAAAACCCAAATTTCTTTAGCATTTTAATAAAAACACTCAATATAATCTATCATAGGCTTTTTTCATATAAAGTTTAATGAACATATATGGTCTCTTTATTTGGGAAATTGAATGAATAACCTCATGAGCTATAATTATTCCATCTCATATTATATTACCCATGATAATATAAGTTTTAGCCTCAGATATTAAGTATTTAAGGAGGTTCCATTCTCTTCTATCTAAAGATTTAGTCAAAATTTTGTAGATAATATTAAAAAGTGCAATTAGTCTAAGGGAATCAAATAATTTTTTATTCTATTTTTTGTGGATTAAATCCAAAAATTTCATGTTCCATATTGTGAGATTTTGTTTTCCTTATACACTCCTCCACAACTTTAAAACATCTTTCCCAACAATATGTGAGTTTTTTTTAGAAAAAATAGCTTTCCATCTAGCCCCGAAGCCTTGTCTTTGCCCATTGATGCCATATTCTATAAAATATCTTCTTCTAAAAAATGGTTCATCATCATGTCATTGGCTTCATCCTCAATAAATCTCAAAATTTTAGCCAATACTTCCTCCTAGACCAAAAGATCTTGAGCTTTCTCCCCAAGTAGGAGATTCTAGAAAAACTTCACACCTAAGTCTCTAATTTCTTTCTTACTCTTAATAGTCTTCCCATTTGGGAGAACCAATTTATCAAATTTGTTGACATTTATCCTAATCATAGACATAGGTGAAATAATTTTATGTTTTTATCCCCTTCTTTAGGCAATTATATCCTTAATTGTTTTCCAAAAATCTTATTCCATATTGAGAGCATGTTGAAGTTTTGTCATTACCTCATTTTATAGTTTTATAAGATCCTCATAAATACCCTTATCCATAATCTACTTTTGGGCCTTTTCACTTCAGTTTAGAGAGCATATGTTTACTAAAAAAATATTTATAAACTAAATCTCATTCCACTTTTTCACCTCTTTTTTGCATTATAAAATTATTTACTAGTATAAATCATTTAGTGTTATTTTCCTTTGTTGTTCACCATTCCTCCTAGTTTTCTTCAAAAAAAGATTAAAAAAACCACATGAAACTCCATTTTAAAAGGGATATTTCAAGGTTTTATTCATTAATTAAATCCACATTAATTATTCAATGATCCAATCCACCAAAGTGAATTATTTTTGAAGAAAATCTAACATTTACAAACATTGTTATGGATTGAGAAAATATTTATCCAACATTTCAAAAATGGCATACTACATTGTCTCTCATTGATCAAAGTAAAGACTAATTTTGGTTACACATCAATTAATATGTTTTTAGAGAAAAATTCATTAAAATCCAAAGCACTTTGAGAAATTGAGGAGTCCTACCCCTACCCTCATCCCCCCATCCCCGTGATTTTAGGACTACACTGAAATATCTTATAATAACCCAATTGATCCATGGATGTGCCTTTTTTATAGCCAATAATCCTTTTTTTCTACCCCCAATGATCCATACACATTATATAGGATTAAATATAAATCTAATTTTATGTTTCAATAAAATGTTTATCTCATGGGGATTTTGGGGAATAAATGTACCTTTTAAAATTTTAGGATTCTAAGAAACTAAAATGCCCCCATGCTTTGTACAACATCAACTAAAATCATCTCAAAACAGTGCCATAAACATTCTAATATATTTTCCAACTATATATTATCAACCTTAGTTTCTTGTATCAATAATATATCAGGGCCACCTTCTTCTATGAATTGTTTAACCAAACAACATTTTTTAGAAGAATTCAAACCTCAAATGTCACCACTAAGTAACTTTATGATTTCTTAGTGTAGGGGGTTTCCATTCCACATGTCATTCAAGCCTATTTTGTATTTTTATTATCAAACTCACCAATTCCCTGAGCTTCCCTTTGTAAGTATACATGGTTAGCCTTCCTACCTCTAATTTTTTGAGTACCAATGTCAATATCTAGTTTCTAGCTAGAGACATCATGATTTTACTATAAGTTAATGTAATACATCTACTTGACACCAACCATTTTAATAAAACCTTGTCCTTATTTAAATTATTTTATTCAATACCTTAGTGACTAGTTTCTCTAGGGCACTAACCCCAATCTCAATTGGGACTTGGGCCAGACTAGATGTTAAGGCTTTAATTTCAATATCTTCTGATACTAATTTTTCTTTGTTGTCAAAATCATCATCCTTAAGAGAATTCATCACAACCCTATTAAATGAATTCTTATTACCTAGCATCAGTTTAGCCATTTCCTCAAAACCTAACTTACTAGCTTGTTCCACCAGATCATTAAATCCCTTGCATCAAAATAATGATTTCCCCCTCTGGAGATGACCCTTGATACTAATTTTCTGAATTGTGTTCAACTCTCTCAATTCATTCTTCATTATTCACACCTATAAAATTATCTATGAATCACTTCTCTACATTATCACTAGCCCTACACTCTTTTGAAACATCTTTACTTTAATTTATTTGGGTCACCTTATATTTTCATTGCCAAATTATTTTAACCACTGTCATGGGAGAATTAGCAACATTTGACACCTTACCCACAATCCATTTTTTAGAATCATTAATTTTATGCCCAATTTCTCAAGATTTGAAGCATCGAAAAGGAAGGCATTAATTGTCTAAGTCCTAATTCCAAATCCCTATGGAGGAGAATAGGTCAAATGCTTAGAATATTGGTTTGACCAAGTTCATATTGACACATATTCTAGCACATGTAGATAGCTCCTGATCCATAGTAGCTCTTCCAATGCATTTTTCTAATTTTCCAAAATTTGAAGATCCCAAGTTGATGGTAACTTATATAGGCATACCCACAAGGGAACATTATATATTAATTCATATGAGGTATTGAACATTAGGGTCTAGTGCCACAAATAGTTCCCCACATTTTTGAAGAACTAGAGTCCACTAGTGAAAATTCACTCCTTATCCATTTCCAATTGAAAATTAATCACAAACAACCTTTTAGTGAGAAGCCAGATACCTAGTCTAAATAAATCCACCCAATTATGTCATATCCATCTTTTGATATCTTCTCAAAATATCTAGGCTACAATAAATTTTAAAATTAGGGCTTTCTTCAACCATTCCATTATGACACCTTAGAAATCAAAGTCCCTAATTTCAGTAGAATGGATTTCCTTCATGATCTAAATAGATATTTTGGTTTAAATAAAAAACTTGTTCAATTTATAATAATAATTATAGAAAAAATATTTATCCCTAATTTTATTGATTAAAATAATTAGTCTTATTTATTCCTTTATGTATCAACATTTTTTATCTAAGCATATATATCAACACTAGTGATACAAGTGTAATTAGTATTCTTATTTATTCAACCTTAATGAGATATCTCAAATAATATCAAGAAGGCAAAACATAAAACAAAATAGGAGATATTTTTGTTACAATGACCTTAAATCTTAATAACCTCTAGTGCATCAAATAAGGGTAGTGTAGGCATAAAAAATAGGGTAGTACTGTGTTTATAGCATATAATTTTCTTGAGCAGAATAATGAGTGTAGGAATGGGGATTTTAAATTTCAAAACTTATTTTAGGTGGGATGATCCTAGAGAGGACCAAGATGAAGGAGACCCTAATAATCATGATGAATCTAAGGAAGGACACAATAGTTTTGATGGATTGGATGTGGAAAATAGTGATAAAAGGTCAGGGTATTATAACCAATTGAAGAACCCATAGGTGTAAAGAGGTAGGTACAAGAAAGATAATAGATCCTATGCTAAGAATAGTAGGATATTCTCATTCTTATCCCCTATTCCATGAGGTTTTGATTATCAATCCTATTGTCAAATATGAAGGGATGTGTATAAACATTCTAGATAAGATTATGGATCGATATAGTTTCAAGATGGAAAATATGTTTATTGGTAAATTTATGAGAATCGGAGCTAATATTGACATATTCAAAGAGTGGGATAAATGAAAATAGATAACCAAGGGTCAAATGGAAATTTCATCCATGGCCATTAGATTTTTCCTTATTACCCTTAAAAACCAAGAGGATTATTCCAATATGATGGAGGGAGGACCCTAGTTTCTAAGGAAGGCCAATTTGGTTCTCAAGAAGTAGAAATTGGGATTTGATCCATTAAAGGAATCACTCAATGTGTCCCTCTTGTGGTCATATTACTTGGTCTCCCCATGTATTTTTGGGAAGATGAAATTATAACAAGTATATCTAAATATATAGGGTAGATCATAGCCATTGACATAATAATTAAGTCTAAGAAAAGATTGATTTTTCTTAAATTTTGTGTCAATGTCCCTTATGAGAAAATGCTCTTGACATTCATAAAGTTTAAGTATAAATATGGAGAATATTCTAAGGAGATTAAATATGAGATAACAATGGAGATCTATTCTAAGTGTAACACGATAGGTCATGAAATCAAATACTACCCAGAAGCCAAGAAATAGAATCAAGTTTGGAGAAGAAAAGAGGAAGGATTAGAACATCATAAAACCAACAAAGAGGCCAAAAATAAAATTAAGAACTATGATGATATAAATATGACTAACCTAGAAACTAGCAGAAAATATCAGTAGGGAAAGGAAAATATGGAGTGCAGTCAAGAGATTAGGGTAGAATTAGGGGAAGAAGTTGATGAAGGTCAAAATGAGGGAGAGGCCAATGTTCTTTCACCGACCCATTCAAACAAGGTGAATAATCCTAAAGGAAAACTAACCAAATGGAGACCTCTAATAGTAATCCCACAAGCAGATGCAAGAAAATAAAGACCCAACATGGAAGAAGTAGGTTCAAAAGGGAGAAATCACTATAAGATAGGAAAATAGGGGTAAGGATAAGCTACCTTAAAGGAGGGAGAAATTTCTGAGGAGGAAAAGGTCCCATGCATGCCACTAAGTGAGAAAGTAAAATCTCCCAGCATATAAAAAACGTCATTTGTAGAAATAGTATAAGTTTCAAGAAGAACATTGATATAGGGATGGATAACAAAGTAGGCAAACCCAACTTGAAATAAGTTCAAATTAAATAAACTACCAAAGAAGTGTAAAATGGAACCTATAAAATATTATAGGTAAGTAGGATATCTTCAAGATTCTAAATATGATTTTTGTCCTTAGGTAAAGAAGTAATGGAAGTAGGGTCCATTTTAGTGGGCCCTATAGAAAAATCCATGGAGGTCTTGAGGCAAATCTGATTCACAATGGTGGAAAATCAAGTTAGAATCCAAATCATTGTAAAGGTTAATCACACGATGCCAGATGGTGAATCATTTAAAGCCTATAATCATCAATGAATACCAAGAAATAGATGCACACTAGCATAATTATAGGTGAGTGGTTGTGAAGACTAGATGAAAGCCTCTATTAATGAGATGCATTCCTATTCATATCTAGATGAACAGCTATGTATATTAGACATACACCTATGTAAGTTGGATGAATTCCTGTTCAGACCCAGATGAACACCTATACAATCAGATAAATGCCTATGTAATCAAGTGAATGCCTATTTTAATCAGGTGCATTGCTATGTGGATTATATGCATGCTTGTGCATATTAGATGAACATCTATTTAGATTTGTCAAATGCTTATTTAGGTTTGGTTGAATGCCTATTTTTTACTAGATGCATCCCTATGCAAGTTAGATGAATGATTATTTGGATTTGTCAAACACCTATTCATACCTAGACAAACACATATGTAAATTAGATGCATGCTTATGTAGATTAGATTAAATTATATTTAGATTTGATGAAAACCTCTTCAAATTCAAATGAATGCATGTGTGAATTAGATAAATGCCTATTTTGACTAGATACATGGTTTTACAGTGTGCAGATTAGACAAATCTTTGTTTAGATTGGATGAATGCCTATGTTAGTATGTAGACCTAGCTGTATGCCTAACAAGGTTAGGCAAACATTTAATGATAATGCATATATGGTAGATGAATGTATATATGGTGAATAAACACTTATGGTGTTTTCATGTGTTGGATAAATGCATGGAATGTGTGCATGTGTCGATCATCTACATGGACCTTTGACTAAAGATGATGTGATCCTTTTGATTGTGATAATGGTGTCTCTGGTGAATGCCCATAATATATGGGTGGCCACCCTTTATGACCTGAAAGGCCTATAAATATAAAAAATGCAACTCATTTTGTACATTTTAGCCTCTTCTACTAAGTTTTAAAAAATTCCTCTTTTCCCCAAATCCCACTCCTGACTTCTAAAACCCTTTTTTATTCCATGGATTCCATTTCCCAAACCTCTTCTAATGTTGTAACAAGGGTAACTAGAACCCCCAAACTCACTTTTCAGAATTTGTCATGCACTATCATCCAAAGGATTTTGTAGTAACCAGACACATATAGTGATTAGGTAGATCCTTTCAAGTTCAATGGCATTATCTACATTCCCCAGTATGACAAAGATATTCCTTTATTGAATTTTCTATTGCAAAGCTTTCATACTTCTTCTTCCATGTTTCACATCAACTTGGACTACTAGAATATTTCATTTAGAATCCATCTAGAGGATATTGAGAGACTGACAAGTCTACCTTCCAATGATGGGGACCTGATCACCACAAATGCCTTGTTGAATGATAATAACAAAAAGTATTTAGAGTCCCCTTACTCACTACAAGTGGATGGTATGTATTGTTAAATTTATAATTACTAAATTTTGGATAGTTTTACTTCTTTTGTTTTAACTTGGTAATTTTTTTATAGATCCTCAAAGCCATGGTAAAAGAGGAATAAAAATTAAATGTGTTAAAAACCCTTTCCTCTTGGGAATGATTGAAATTTTCCAAGCAATAATTGTTTTACAGGGTAAACCATCCGATCTTCTATTTTGGGCTCTTGTTTATATTCTTCATACTGTGGGCACTCAACCATTGAATTGGTGTAGTTCTATTTCTAGCAGAAACAAAGATGCTTTAAATTATGCTATGCACAAGAAACATACTCAATTTTCTTGTTGTAATTATATTATTGCATTTTATTATGATGCAATTTCAGATTTTCAAGCATCCTCTGTTCCTTCTACCCTCAATCCCAATTTTTTTGTCAATGCACTCTCCCTTGAATAATAGGTGGTTAGTTTGAGTAGTTATTTGACTCTTTGATCTATCTATCTATTTCAAATAAATACATAAATATCGATCTAGTTCATTTTTAATAAAACATCTATTTCTTGTAGAAAAAACTATATTAAATGATTACCAAAATAAATGATATAAGCCAAGGACATCAATTTCATGAGGCCTCAGTGGAAATAGAGATGGAAGTGATGCAAAATTGATTCTATAGATGCTCGAGTAGCAATTGATAAGAATAAAGTGAATATGGAATTCAATTACACCTCTGACACCCGCACAACACTCCACTCATATTACTGGTATACCTTCATAAACTATATTTTCTTTTATTGAATACTCTTTTATCATTGTAATATTTTAACTCTATTATAAATTTATATATACAACGGAGCCTGTGCAATCTATATTGCAAACACTAGCTAGGTTTGGTAGAAAATCAAGAGTTCCCAACAACAACAGTAACATCAACAATAACAACAACCACAACAACAATGAAAAAAATAGCAAGGTGTAGTAAATAGATATATTTTTTCTTAAATGCTAATATTATATTAGATTTTTTTAATTGGTCATTTAATTGATTTTAATTCCTATTTATAGCTCATTCTTATCCAAGAAAAAAATTCCCACCACTGACACCACCCCATCATGGCCCTTTAACTACTTGTATTGGGAAACATCTTTTTGTCCTAGCATAAAGTGGTGCCATGGTTTAGGTTCTAATGTCTGAGTTTCTAAAAAAATTAGTTGGTGGTCTTCCCAGTGCAACTGAGACTTTAGTTCTTTATAATATTGATCTAGATGATGATTATTTGGGCATTGACAGTGGCACACCCATGGATTCCTTCAACCCTCATGATATCATACATGGATCTCATCCCATAGAGCCTTTACAGTGATCTCATCTACTTGATTCACCACTGAGCAACATCAAAGGTAGTCCTATGCAGGAGATTTCTCAAACAGATGACCAACATACTTTTTTCCCCATTTCTAATTTATTGGCAAAAAATACTAAAGCATATGTTCTTGACTTTATTCCAAACCTTGATGAATTAAAAACATGGGAGCATCGAGCAAAAATATTAATGCAGGACATAAATGCCCATTTTCATAACCACAGTCAATGATATCAATTGTACACAACGATAGAGCATGAGCTAGCAAAAATTAGTATTTTATTCAATCAAGCAGTTTTAGGAAGTGTTGTTGTGAATAATATATTTAATGATGATTTTCTTGATATCATGTTAAAAAGGCTTGAGAAATTGAATGCAGAAGCCCAAACATATTATAACAAATGGGTATAGAACAAAATCTTAATGGATCTTGCAAATGCAGAAAAAAATTGTGGTGAGTTTTTTTATGGTTTTTTTAAATTAAAATTTATTTTAAAACATTTAACTAATTAATTATTTTTGATCATTTGTAGTCAAAATATATAAATCTATAGAACCAAGTTGTTGTCCTTAACCTGCATCTAAAGAAAGCACACAAAAGTATTTTTTTGGCAATTTATTTCAAGAAAAGACCTGTATTATTGAATAAGAAAAATAATACATTGAGGAAAATAATTTGAGAAAATGGCTTGGATATTGATGTTTTGTTTAAAAATAAAGTTGAAGAGGACCCATCATTGCTTTTAGTGGGAGATGTTGCTGCTGAAGAATGAAATAATCTTGATAATATTCATTCTACAATGAAAGATCTTTGAGATTATGGGATCCCAATCCACACAGATAGCACAACCACTACCAGTACCAATAAACAAGTAGTGGAAGTACAAAATGATCCACATTGATTATGAGATTACAATAAGTTTAATATTGTTTTTTAATTTCCATATTATCTTTCAATTAATGAAAAGCAAGGTTTGAGCTCAAAGCCTTGAGTTGTATTATGATTATGTTTTGTAACTATTGGAAACTTATGTTCTATAATATTAAAATATATTTTTTAAGTATGGATTACTTACTCATATTTTGTAATAATTTGATGCAATGTTTACTACTTTAATTTATAGTAAATTTGGTATCAAAGCTACTAAAATATTGTTTACAATTTCATTTGTATAAACAATGTTTAATTTATTAAAAAAATGTCAAACAATCAGAAAAAATAGAATGTTGAACATGTACTCTTTTTTTCAACTTGTAATATTACAAAATGCTAAAAAATACTATTGCATAATATTGAAGAAAGGAGCATATCAACTAAGCATGTAATAAACAACTTAACTCAATGTAAACAAATGATAAAAAATATTATTTGTAGAATACTGAAGATATTTCAGTTAGGTATATCAAATAACCCTTTGGTAACCCATAATTCATCACTAACATTTGTATGGCATGTCTCCCTGGCATTTATAGTTTCACTTGTAGTTGTATTTGTGACACCTCTTCTTTTAGTTAGACTGCTCCAAATTGAAATTGCTCTATCATATGGAAACATATCCACTTCATAACCTGAAATATACAACCTTAAACATGTCTCAAGATTTTTATCCAATCTATTTTGAAGCCTTGATTTGACAAAACATAATGCACTAAATACCCTTTCATCTTCCATGGACCCCAAAATCATTGTTTGGCACAATTCATATAAATGAAAATATTCATTAATTTCTTCCTATGGAACACTTCTCTAATATAATTTCTTCCATAGCCTAGTAATAGAACCTATTTATATTGGTTTAGTTAACAACCAATAGTGTGCAAAAATATTTTACTGATTTTTTAATAATTTTTTTTTCAAAATACCCTTAACTTCCTCTTCATTGATTTCTATAGACTTAATGAATTGTTGGATGAGAGTACCCATGTATTTCATAAATAATTTACTTGTTTTTTCTACACCATCACTGCTCCAAAATGTAGGATTCATCACTCCCATGGCTTCAAGCAAGTCATCTCTTTGAAAATGATCTCGAATTTCAGCAGACAAGCTTTTTGAAATGTCTCTCAATTTCATTTGTGTGTCACATATGACATTATCATATAGAACTCTTGTTACAGGTACTTCTTCAAATTATAATCCAACTAAATTTGATCATCTTTGGAGAGTGTGTAATGGTATCTCCATTCCATTAACAAAAATATAAATAAGATCATGAATATTGAATTTCAAATAGTTTTGAGAGTCCTTTAGATTTGTTAAATTTTGCCAACTCTCAAATATTGGTCCCTTAAAACTTGCATCCAAGTAGTATAATATATCAAGTGATAAACAAACATGTTTCCTTAACTTTATAAAGTCCACAATATATATTGATCTCTCTTGTGCATGTTTCGTCAAACAATGCATTTCCCTCAACATGGGCAGAATACCACATAATGTTAGCAAAGTTTTGAAATCTATCTAGCAGTTCAATAAATCTATTGCCTTGTCAACCTCCATCCTATACTTAAACATAAAACTAGTCAATGATTGATATTCTTCAAATATTCTACATGCAGGTTCATACATTAAAATTATCTAGTATCTACATCTTTTAATATTTTTTTCCATTAGTCACTTTAATTACAAGTTTTAGAAACTTAAACAAAAAAATTGACTACATGACATGTACGCATGATAATCATGAATCAAATCATCTACTTTTGTGACACTTTTGAATGTGCTTACAATTTTGTAAGTAAGATTCATTCTATGTGCCATGAAATGGATTGGATTCATATATGGGGCAAATGATGTTTTCAGGTGAACACACAAACCTATTTTATTCCCTTACATTACTAATGCACTATCTACACCAACACAAACCAACTTAGTACCTATATCATGGTAACTCATCCCAGCAATATCCATCAAATTAGAAATAACCAATTACAAAGGTTTTTTGCATTATAATTTTCAATTATTTTATGTACAGATAAAAGGTGAGGTTGCCTTGAATGATTTTGAAATGTATATACATGCATGCATACCCATAGTGTGTTTTCAACCAGTGTTACCTCATCAGTGGATAGTGATATGAAATTTATTGATTTTACTTTCTCTTTCAAATCATCCTTTTCAATCATTGTGAGGCATTTTACCATTTCCTAGACACTAGTATCAAACCAATGTGAATGTGGAATGTTCTGCAATCTAATCTACTAAACTAAAAGCTTGTAATCTGAATAATCAGATATTAGTCTTCCTCTTTTTAGAATGTGAAATAAATTTGAAAATTGTATATTTTTGGAAAGAAAATTAGACTGATCAACCTTTCTAAATTGAGCTTGAATTGTTCCTCCTTTCTCAATGAGATTTTTCTGATGATTACGATACTCTATTGCGTAACATTGATGTATGCACTCTTTTTCATTTTTCCATCGCGCTATTTTTTTTTTAATTCCATCTTTGTCTTTTATTGACTCATATATTTTGCCATAATGTTTTTCAATTGTGTCCAATTTGAGTTACATTTTATGGTCCTTACCAATTTTCTAACTACATATGGTGCATTTGCATTCTATTGGTGTGTCAGTACTATTTTTTGATTGCATAGGTTCAATAAATAGGAGTTTAGATTCCCACTCATATTGAATGACCTTTCGATTGTACATGTATTTTTATTTTTTTGTATAGTTTTTATTGTGCATATTTGAACTAGAGATTATTTTTGCTACATAGCAGGCTCATCTAAAGATTGTGTTATGTGAGTAGAATTAGTAGATATCTCATTTGGTGTTGGGAACTCATCATCAACACCACTACTTATGATGTGATATCTATGTTTCCTTGAATTTAGTGGGACAATGGGTATTTCTTACTAAGTGCCCCCTT
Source organism: Torreya grandis (assembly GCA_037957365.1). Taxonomy (NCBI): domain Eukaryota; kingdom Viridiplantae; phylum Streptophyta; class Pinopsida; order Cupressales; family Taxaceae; genus Torreya; species Torreya grandis. Next base: position 5,096,424 of record JARHVA010000328.1, on the reverse strand, counting down.
TTGTGCCTTTTTCAACTGGAGAATGTGTTGAGTGAGCATATCTCTCATTTGGTGTTGTGAACTCATCATCAAGACCAATATTATTGATGTCATATTTCCATTTGCTTATTGCTTACTGAGTGGCTTCTTTCATAGGAAGTATATATTCAAAAGCGTTATACATTTTTTTAATAGTTTTATCATTGAATTCTATATGCAAAAAAATTGTATGACATTAATTTTTAATAAACATCAATACTAAATTACAAATAAATAAAAAGCATGAAATATAATAATATTTATAATATATAACCTATGTTTGGCATTTCATTCACAAGTCTTTCCAATTCAGTGATATCAATGGGTTTTGCATGCAATATTGTTGTAGACCTTGTCATTATTATTGAATATTGAAAAGAATATTTAATTAATTAAAAAAATGGTATTCTACAAGCTAGTACCTTTATTTGGCATTTTAAATTTATTCCCGGGTATATCTACCTATAGAGACAATTCTTCCAAAGAGTTATCAGTGGATTCTACACACAAAATGGTTCAAGACATTTTAATTAGTATTTAACTTTAACACAAGCCAATGAATAAAAAACATTAGTTAATTGAAAATATAGTACCTATGTTTGGTGTCTGTCCAAAATAAGTTAATAGGCTATTCTTCTTTTTAAATTTCTTAGAGGTCTTAACATTTTTAATAAATACCAAATTATCTAGTTTGTAGAGCCATGGATGAAAGAGGATTAATAGCAATGAAGATGATTAAAAATCAATAAAGATGTTTGACTGATGAATAAAGAATCAAAACAACAATAAAAAAATGATGGTGGCTACCGATAGAATGATTGTGAGCAAATGCTAGCGGGTTATAGGTGAATATTAGTAGGTTGTGGGTATACACTAAGAGGATATGAGTGGACACCCATAGACTAAACAGATGTCAATAGACTATGGATAGACACTTATATATTGTGGGTAGATGCCCACATAGTCTAAGGTTGGATGCCCACAGACTTTGGGTGAACGTCCAGACTATGGATGGATGCCTAAAAACTATGGATAGATGCTCATAGACTATAGATGAGCACTGATAGACTATGGATGGATGCTAGTAGTCTGTCAGCATTTTCCCTATCCATGTATAGGGAACCTAAAGAGAATTAAATGGAATTATAGTTAAAAAGTACTAAAATTTTATAATGTAAAAAAAAATGTTGCCTACCTTGCTGTAAACTATTGATTCTTGAAGCCCTCATGGGAATTTAAAGACAAAACACCAAAAAAATTATTAAAGTCACTTGACGTTATGTGGTAATATCCCCTAGATTAACTTTTGAGGTACTGGTGAATTACATTTATATAAGGGAATTTATATTCAAATATAGGCAAACCTATCCTCAAAAAAAACTTTGACCCTAAAATTTCAGGCGATAACGATGTGTCAGCCACTCAACTAAAATCACTAAATGCTGACTTCAAAAAATGAAATATTCATAGATTAACAAAGATTCTCCACTAAAAAAAACCTTGAATGGAAGCCTCAAGAAGTAAATGATGGCTAAGGAGTTTAAATAGAACCTAGTGTAGATATTAAATCTAAATTAGATAGAGCCTCGGTCTTATACACTTGGTAAATACCTATCATGGTTTTACCCTTCATCTCTAAGACCTTCCCACTACCAAAAGGCTCATGTACACTATCTATTTGTACTAAATTTCTAATCTTTTAGTTTGATCATATGTTATTTTGATGACCAAGATTTTTATGTTGTGAAAAATACTCTAAACTTGATCATTATCCTTATTTGTCAGTTTTGGACCTATACTTATTTTCTAGATTCTAGGACACTTACATCCTAGCTAGAGGTCTATGTCAATGCAGGTGTCCCTTTTCCAACTAAGTGTCCAATTCTTAAAATTCATATAATTTACAAATGTAACGTATATTTATGGTCGACCTAAGTGTTTTATGTAATATTTTCCCAAAGGATTAGTATATATACAGTATCAATCCTCATTCATAACTCACCTATAAAATTCATACCTCTCACATACAGAGCCACAAAAGAACTATAAATTGAGCATTCAAGTGATAAAAACTACCCTATTCATTCATATTTCCAATCAATCATAGGATCAATATATTTATGGGTCTTAAGTACTGAAGGAGTAGCCCATGAGACATATTTTCCAAGTTACAAGTTAGGTCATTGTGTGTACTTCCTTATCACACCACTGTGCACACATAATCTAACACATAGGGAGAACTACAAAGTATGAGGCCTTATTAAAAGTATTGGCTATGTCGGTAGCTCTAATTGATAGAGGGGTCCTTGGAGTAGCTTGACATCATGAGCCCACTAACCCATTTTTTCCATAGTCACTCCCCAAATGAAGAGATAGGTTTTAATCATTTGATGAAGAGTGACAACATGTGTGTGTGATTTATATACATTAAAATAAAGGTTATATAAAACTCAAAATGATTTATTTGGTCACATATAGATTTGAGTAGTATTTTACACTAGGTACATGTGTCACAATCAGACACTTGCATCGATACAACTATCCAGATTTGACACAAGCATCTAAGGCCATAAAAAATAAAATTTTAGGATTTAAAGATTTCTATAAGATCCTAATACAGTCTAATTCTAAATTATTTCAGTCCATATCTAGATGTGCATAAGTAAATAAATTAAGTACTCTTATTTTTAATTTATTGCAATATAAATCAAAATATATACTTTTCTATTTTTGGCATATCTTAGTATTTAAATTCAAAAAATTATTTATTTGAATTTGAAAATTAATTGGCCTACTATATATATATATATATATATATATATATATATATATATATATATATATATATTTATCACCCTTGTACTTAATCATTTCTATATTCTTAAACCTATTTACCCTCATATCATTAATCTAGGGTTTAACATTTGGCGAATCTGACCTATGAGTTTCATTGTCACATAAGTATTATATATTTGATTTTCTTCACCTTTTTTTCCTCAATATTTTTTTTCCTTTATTCCTTCATCATGGATGATATAGATTTATTTGATGACTATGATTATGAACCTATCCAACTCTCTATCAAAAAAGGAGTGAAAATTGACTATTGTCATCTTTTTCCAAATTCACAAGCATGTCATCTCAAATATTTGAATGGTGGTAGCTACCATCTCTCCAACTAGTTATATGCCGCCACCATCCCAAGATATGAGTTAAAAAAAATTAAAAAAGATATCCAAAATTTTCCTTCATCTCCAATATCCACATTTGATTCATACAATCAAAATCTTCCATTGTATGATTGGGAAATTTTTCACCAAATGCATAATGACATCATGGATAATTTACAAACTATTCAAAAAGGAAATGTTTCTTTAAATACATTGATTCAAACTCCCACACTTCCAACATTTCCAAATAATATCCCCCTCATTATGGGTGATGGTTCTTTTCTTCCTTCATTTGATACTAAATTGTTTTGAAAGGTAAATAAATAAATCATGGACTCTTTAACAAATAGAATTAAGGCACCATGAAGAATAGTGCATTAAAAACCTAAAGTGTAAAAATATCCTCAAGTTCCCAAAATGTACTCTTACTGATATCAACTAGAGTTTCTAAATAAAAGGATTTTTATCTCCCAAAAGGTCCATTCATGCAAAAATTTCCCCATATACCAAAATAAGTATCTTTACCAAAGAACCTAAATTTCTAATTGTTATATCATAACCAAAGGTGGATGAATTTTCAAAGGATAGGCTAAAAGTTCCAAAATTCAAAGATCCAATACCATTACCAACATATCCTAAATTTAGTGACTCCAATCTTGTAATTTTTATTCATGAGGATGATAATACCAATATGCCTAAATTTAAAACGAGTGGTGGATTAGAGCCAATAATAACACCATTTCCAAATATCAAAATTGATAGTGATGATATCATGTCCATGATGAGTGTTATTGGATATATTACATGATAAGTATATATTATTCAAATGCAAATGGCCCACCATAATGCTAACACAAATATTACCTCATTCCACAATAAATCAATTGCACAATTTATACTTGAATATCCTTATCTACAAGGTTTTAAACTATAATAATTAAGATTTTTAATCATCATAAAGATAAATTTTATCACATGATTCAATATGTATATTATTTTTATCAGTGAGCAACAGATGACAAACTATTGTTAAAAGCCTTTCATATGAGTATCATTGATGAAACTCACAATTGATTCTTTAGCTTACCTAAAGGTTCAGTAAGCACTTTTTCACAATTAGAGTATGTATTATTTTTGGATTTCACCATACATAAGGTTCCCAAAATTACATTACAACATTTACACAATTTCAAACAACATGATGATGAATGTATTCAAGATTATTTTATTTTATTTAAAAGTAAATCATATGCCTTAACATTTAGACCCTGAGATTTGGAATTGTAATTCATGTTTAATAGAGGTATTTTTTATCCATTAAGGGAGTTTACCTACTTACACTCAATTGTGTGTGTAAGTGTGTGTGTGTGTGTGTGTGTAAGTGTGTGTGTGTGTGTGTGTGTGTGTGTGTGTGTGTGTGTGTGTGTGTGTGTGTGTGTGTGTGTGTGTGTGTGTGTGTGTGTGTGTGTGTGTGTGTGAGAGAGAGAGAGAGAGAGAGATTCATACTCATGCATTCAAACAAACTTAACATCTCTTCTTTCAAATACAAAATTTTTATTCCACATATAAATGAGGAAGATGAATTACTAAATGAGCACTATGATAAAATGTGTGGCATTATTCACATCCATATGGTATATCTATAATCAATACTAAATATGTGACTAATACTAGATACACATCCATAAAAAAGACCTCAAGTTTCAAAAAGCATCCATGCCAACAAAATATTACAATCACATTATTCATGACTAGGGTGATTACTTTTGGCATAACCATATCGATCCTACACAAGCAAAATCTACTTGCAATGTAAGATGTTTTCAATAACTTAGCTTCGATCTAAAAGACTTACAACATAAAGTAGCTCGGAAAGACTCCTTTGGAAACATAATAGTACCAATTTATTGTGGTCCTAAAGTGATTCTTAAACAAGATTTTGGGTTATTCCATAAAATATCAATATGCACTCACAACAAGATCCCTTTGGTTATACCATATAGAATCAAAAATTGACCAAAATCAGAAAGGTATCTCCTTTTCTCATGAAGGAAAATTGCTCCATATACCACATGATGGTAATGATTCTTCTACTTCACAATTAAATCATGAGGAAGAACATGCCATGCACTGTTTTCACTTATCCAACCATGTTATAAATAAGGTAAAAGATCCAATCTAAGGTTAAAAACATATAAATATTCCAAATGTTTTTTTTTAATATTCCAAAAAAATCAAAAAACTAAATATTCTAAGAAAATTTTGAAATTCAAAAATATTTAGCATTTTCATATTTTATTAGCTCTGTGGCATCTATGTTTTTGGTTTCATATTGGTTGATAACATATCATTTCTTTCTATATATACACATATGTTTCACACATCTTTTGAGTGTGATACAAGCATACCCATGCACATGATATATGCACATACGAATGTTGGGCCTTCCCTCTAATCAAGTCATTAGTATGTTAGGGGCATCCACTTCTTTGATCACAATACATCTAGGTTATATTATTATATGATTGCTTTCCATTATCATATGTGAACTTATATACTTACACATGCCTTCATCCATGATTATATATTTCACAGTGTACTTGATATGTTATGTACTTAACATTTTTTTATAACACATATATGCAAGGACTAGTATGATATGTTTATGTTGGTTGATTATGATCCCATTCTTTCCTTTTTTAACTTCCTTGAGTGTCTTGCCTCTCTTGATCTTGTCTTGTTTGTTTGAGAATTTGAATATGCTCCATTACTTATAGCTCCCATGTCTTTGTTCGCCTCTTTTAACACTTGAGCATGTCATAGTTTATTGTATGTGGACATTTAAATGTCATTCTATGTTTTGTGGACATTTGATTAAGTCACGTCCCTTAACTTTTATGGCATTTAAACATGCCCCTTGTATGAAATATTCTTGGACCATTGCCTTTTGTTTTGATTTTAAGAGCTCTTAGGTGTGTGTTTAATTACTTGTTGAACTTGTAATGTTACTATCTAGACATTTCCATGATCTATATCATACATATCAGGAATTGATGTGATCACATTCTATGTGTTTCAATGATATATCTACCTAGACATATTAATCCTATATGATACATGATCCATTCACATATTATGAATTTATATTATCCTTTTGAGGTAAGGTAACTACCAGTTTATACTTCCCTCACCTCAAAATTGTGAGCGGGTGGGGGTGGGGGGGGGGGGGGGGGGGACAGTAGGGGAGGTGTCGTGGGGGCATGGCATATCAGTGGGGGCATATCATAAAAGCATGAATTCCACATTTTTCATAGTTTCATATTACAGTGTGGGCATGTTATGGAAACATGTTCTTCACACTTACACTATTTCTCAGATTCTCTAGATTTTGTGGGGGAATGTCATGGAAACATGTCCTCCACACTTGCATAAATTTATGGAAACATATCCTCCACACTTGCATAAATTTCAAATTGGATAAATTTCACATTTATATGATTCAAATACATGTTTGTGGCAACATTAGTACTTATACATATATTTTAGCTTGATACATTTATGAGGTGCATATACCATGCAAAGGGCACCTTAAATTTTAAAATCGAATTAGTTTCCATATTTCAAAAATTACTATGGACTATTATCATACCTAGAATGGACTTTTATTGAGCCAATCTATTTTAGTAGTTGGTTCACCTTTAGAAGGTTGAGATGATTAAATCACTAAATCTTACCAAGTTTATAATCTAGACTTCATTAATCATCTAAATTCACTATATTTTTAGGATGGAGTGATTAAATCATACACCCTCAATAAATATATAATGTGATTTGATTGGATCACTCACACTTGATAGGTTATAAGCATGATTGGGTTGAACAATTGAGATAAGCTCAATGATCATGTGGTAACTCACCTTTTCACCAAGGTTGGGGGAATATTGTTCTCCAATGTGTGTGTGTGTGTGTGTGTGTGTGTGTGTGTGTGTGTGTGTGTGTTTGCACTTTCAGGTTTTAAAATTGTTCTAATCTTATCTCCAATACTTCATAATGATCTATCTCTTCAAATCAAATTTATAAAAGGCAAGATAATTGTAATGACACATGTGTAATTATAAACCTGATCTATTTACTTTCAAAATTTTCAAATGATTTTAAATTTCATATTATATGCAATTATTATACATCGTAATATGTTATTAGCTGCAAGTTAGTCACCAATAAAGCATTCAAGTTGAGCTCATGTAAAGGCAAGATGTGTTACACACCTAGATACACATTTATATTCTTTTAAACTAAAAATTTCATTACTAGATTAAAAGAGAGCAAATGTTGTTACTAAATCTTAATTATATATCATCTTAGTCTTGTACACTTGGAAAATACCTATCATGTTCATACCCTTATTATTTAAGACCTTCCCTCTATCAAAAGGCTCATATCTATTATCTCTTTGTGATAAATTGATTATCTCTTAGTCCAACCATATTTTATTCAAATGACCAAGCCTTATATGCTATAAAAAAATTATCTAAACCTAATCATTATCCTTCTCTACTAGTTTTGGATCTACACCTATTTTTAGCTTGCATGACACTTTCATCCTAGCCAAATACTACATCGACGTAGGTGTCCCTTTTTAAACTAAGTGTTTAGTGTCTAAAATTCATCCAATTTACAAATGTAATGTGTCCTTATAGTCGACTTAAGTACTTTAGTGTGAGATATTTTACCAAAGGATTGGTATGTATATGAGATCAATCTTTACTCATAACTCACCTAGAAAATTCATCCCTCTCACATAAAAATCAATAATATAATTATACATTGAGAATTCAAGTGAGAAAAGATGTCCTATTCAATCTTATTTCCATATCAGTCATAGGATTAGTCTATCTATAGGTCTAAAGTACTGAATAAGTAACCCATGAGCCATATTTTCTAAGTTACAAGATACGTCATTGTATGGACTTGTTTATCACATATTGCACCTTTTTACAGAGAAAAGTCAACACGTAAGGGATAAATACATTAGCCTAAGCCAGAGTATTGGCTATGTAGGTAGTGCCTATTAACAAATGGATCCTTGGGTCAACTTGACACTGTGAACCCACTAGCCATTTTTTCCATAGTCACTCTAAAAATGAAGAGCCAGGGTTTGATCATTTGATGAAGAGTAACACCATGTGAATTTGATTTGTATACATTAGACGAAAGGAGATAGAAAACCCAAAAATATCTAGTTGTTCACATCCAAATCTAGTTAGTATTATATATTAGACACATGTGTCACAATCAGACACCTGCATTAATGCAACTATCTAGATCTAATACAAGCATATGAGACCATGATTGTAAAATTCAAAGATCTAATGATATTTCTAGGATCTTGGTCCTGCTCACTTCTAACCTATTTTAGCTCAAATCTGCATGCACACATTGAACCAACTAAGTACTCTTATGTTTAATTTATTGTAATATAAATTAGTAATTTTAATTTTCTATTTTTGGCATATCTCAATATTTAAATTTAAAATATTGTTTATATGAGTTTGAAAATTAATTAGACTACTATAGATCTATTTATCACCCTTGTGCTTAATCACTTATTTATTATTAACCCTATTTACCAATGTATCATTAATTTAGGGTTAAGCACTTGATTAGAGGACTAAGAGAGAGAAAAAGAAAAAAGAGGAAAAGGAAAAGATAGTATGGTTTATCTTTTGGTTTTTAGCTGATGGATGGAGGTGAACCCACTAACCCATTTTTTCCATGGTCACTCCAAAGATGAAGATCTAGGGTTTGATATTTTTATGAAGAGTGACACCATGTTCATGTGATTTGTATACATCAAAAGAAAGGTGATAGAAAACCCAAAAGTCTCTAGTTGATTGCATCCAAATCTAGTTAGTATTCTATACTAAACACGTGTCATAATTAGACACTTGTATTGATGCAACTATCTAGATCCAATACGAGTATATGAGACCATAGAATACAAAACTCCAAGATCTAATGATTGTTCTAAGATCTTGATCCCATTCACTTCTAGCTTGTTTCAGCCCAGATCTACATGCACATAATGAACCAACTAAGTACTCTTATTTTTAATTTATTATAATATAAATTAATAATTACACTTTTATAATTTTTACATATCTCAGTATTTAAATTCAAAATATTGTTTATATAAGTTTTCAAATTAATCGGACTACTATAGATCTATTTATCACCCTTTTTCTTAATCATTTTTATATTCTTAACCCTATTTATCCTTGTATCATTAATTTAGGGTTAAACCCCTGGTTGGAGGACTAAGAGGGAGGAAAAGAAATAAGAGGAAAAGGAAAAGATAGTATGGTTTATATTTTGGTTTTTAGTTGATAGATGGAGGTTATTTTTTTTACTTTTAGCTTATAATCTATTGTGTTTTAGTTGGATTACTACTAATAGTTCAATTTCAATATTATTTTTTTGTTATTGTCATGATGTATCTTAAAATGATTATTACAAGTTTTGAGTCCTTGTCAAACCCCTTTATTTACCCTAATAAAAAAAAAGATAAGATACGAGAATAAAATGAATGTCCAAGAAATACCAAAATTGACCCATGGGACAATGTAAAGTAAGGAATAGGGAGTGTAAGTGCTACTCTAGGGAACACAAATGAGAAAAAAACAACTATAAATGACATACATCCAAGAAAATATGTGAAAAAAAATCATGTCTTATGATGCCTCATGGATCTCATCATATCTACAACCTTTTCATGAGGTTGCTTCCTACTCAACATTGAGGAATAAACAAGGTGAATAAATGAAGCAATCATTATATGTAGAGTATTATGAAAGTAAATTCTCTAGCCAAACATTGGCAAACATCAAACCTATCTTTAAAAAAAAGGGGTCCAAGCTTATCTAATGTGCATAAGGCATGGTTATATGGAAAGATTTATTCAAGTCTTTTAAGAGACAAAATAATTTATCCTTTATCTCATAGGAATGAACACATATTAATACAATATGATCCCTAGTTTCAAGATCCATGGATTTTTTTTGAAAAATATGATTCATCCAAGGAATATATATATATATATATATATATATATATATATATATATATATATATATATATAGAGAGAGAGAGAGAGAGAGAGATATATATATATATATATATATATATATATATATATATATATATATAGATAGATAGATAGATAGATAGATAGATAGATAGATAGATAGATAGATAGATAGATAGATAGATAGATAGAGGTGGTGTGAATAAACTCTATTTTTTGCCAATGGAGCCCTCAAATTATAAGGTAATTGGCACATAGTGTATCCTAGGGAATGATATTTTAGCATAGATATACTTGCATAACATGGAGTTAATGACTCTTTCAATTTGACTTTAATTAGCTTTCCAAATGTAAGCTCCCACATTTCAGCCCTATATAGAAAAGTATGTGTAACATGTGAGTTAAAGAGGAGAATATTTGTTTGGATATCCTAAAACAAAATTTGTAAACACTATTTCTCAAGGGTGGTGAGGTAAGCATACCCTTTGGTTAGTCTATACCTATCAACTAGGGAAAAAATGAAGTGTTGCCTAGAAAAAGGACCTTAGATATACATATGAAGAGACCATCTGAACTCTTTGACCTTTACATGTAAGGAATTTATTTTTTTGAATTATACTTTGAAGTGTTAAAAAACATACCTTTTTTCCATCAAGATTTATCTAAAAACCTGGTGTATCACAAAAGAATGGTATAATATGTAACTCAATTTGCATATTGTCTCTTATTAGAACATCAAAATGATGTCATTTTCAAAAAGAAGAATAATAATACAAAATTTGTATAACAAGCAACCTTTTATGCCTAGGATACTTGATATGATTTCCTCAAACTCATGTATGTATAGACAAAATATTATAATGGAGAGTGAAAAAATCTACTTAAAATCAATGGTGCTTCATACCCCTCTATCTCACTAACATTTGTGTGCTCTCATTGAAAAATGGGATCATAGAATGCCATGCCCATTGATATAGCCAATTCTAGAAGATCCAAAGCCCTACATAACTATCAATGAGAAATATTTTAGAATATATAATCCCAACCACCCACTGATTTCAAGTGTTGACTTATTAACTATCTAAGTGATCTCATATATATTCAACTCCATATTTATTGAATGCATGACTATTTATTGAGTCGTTAAACATAAAATATGTTGACGAATTTCAATTCTTAATAAATTTGTATTAATGTGTTTGGGTACAATTTATTGTTTTCCACGTGATCCGGGCAACAATTCAGGTGATGGGTCCACCCCAATTGATGACGAAACTTGTGGGAGCCATAACTTTTGCACTGTAGCTCCAATTGACTCACCATTTGAACCGTTGGAAAGATAATAATGAAGGGAACATCGTGAGATAGAATGGAGCTTTTCTTGATGAAGTTTGACCCCCTAAAACCCAATGTAAGTGTCCCAAATTTCAATTTTAGTAGTGTAGTCTAAAAATAGTAAGTTTCTAACAATAGTAATTCCTTGAATTCTATATTGTTGTAAATCATGGAATTCGAACCAATTCATCTCCCTCGAGATTGGTGACCTTCCACATCCTCCCCACACCTTAAAAACATGTATAAATAAAGATGTAACCTGAAATGGAAAGCAGACATCTCTTCTCAGAGATAAGCATATATTTGGGTCTGCAAATTTGATCAATAAAACATCTCTTCTCAGAGATAGCATTATTTGAATTGTTTTGTTCTTGTTTCTTGAATTATATTTCAACTAAAGCTTTTAAGTTTTGGATCAGTGGTATCAGAGTGGTTTGTCTTTAGAGTGTATGTTCCCAAGAATGAGGTCAGATTACAAGAAGCTTGGGTGGAAAATCGAACCAGCAGACTATCCACCTATTCGCTCTAAATGACTTCAAATGGAAGACAACACTGAGACATCTGATCCTTTCAAGGAAATGGTGAATGAAGCCCTCCAACAATAGCAAGTGTAGATGCTACAACAATTCACTCAAATTCTCCAACAAATCTCTATGGGAAATTTTGGCTCCTCATCTGCACCCACACATCCTTTCAGTGCCCCAACACCCTTCAAGGTTCAGGTGAATTTTGATATCCCTACATTTGAAGGAAAAATGAATGTTGATGTAGTAGAAAATTGGTTGGATCAATTGTCATCTTATTTTTCTATAAATAAATTCACCAATAAAGAGAAGATTATTTTTGCTCTTCTGAAAGCATCATTGCCTGTCAAAAATTGGTGGGAAGTGTAAAAAAAGAGATTTAGTGTAGATGATATTGGCCTTGAGATAGAACCTACTTGGGATGATTTCATAAAAGTTGTGAAGGAATAATATTACCCCATTAGAGCATATGATGATCTGTATATAGAGTGGCAACAACCTCACCAAGGTAAGGAATAATCTGTTCAAGATTACACTGATATTTTTCATTCTCTATCTGCAAGATTGGGCATCCAAGAAAGTGAGAAACACAAGGTTCTCAAATATTGTGGCGAACTAAAATGGTACATATGGGAAGAAATGGAACTCTTTAATTTGGAAGCCCTTGGCGAGGCATACAAGTTCGCAGTGAAGATTGACTAAAAGCATGGAAGAATGAATATGAAGAGTCAGCCTTCAAAATGGAGAAGTGACAAAGAAGGTCAAACACGAGGGCAAAATTGGAATCAAAAGTAAGGAAATGGTGTGATTATCACAAATCTAGAACTCACTCCAAAGAAGAATGTCAAGCCATCAAGTCCCTGCTTTCTAAGTCACAATCCTTGACATCTACTACTCTGCCTCATACAGACCCTGTAGCTAAAGAGGTTGAAGAAGAGATTATAGATGCTGAGCCTGAAGCCATTGTTGCTTCATCACAGACCCATGAGGAGAGGCTAGATGACAAGGAAAGGTTGTTTCACTCTAAGTTATGGGTGAAAGGTAAGCCTCTACATTTCATTCTTGATAGTGGAAGTCAAAAGAATTTAATCTCTGCTTCTCTCCATGAAGCCTCACCCAAATCCATACAGTATTGGATGGTTGAGTCTAGGGAGAAACCTTCGTGTCACCCACCAATGTCTTCTCTCATATGCAATAAAACCTTTCCAAGATGAGGTCTTATGTGATGCGGTAAATCTAGATGTTTGTGATGTACTCTTTAGTCAGCCATTCATGTATGATCGACATGGCATCTATGAATCAAGAACTCAAAGGATCACTCTCACTCTTGGAACATGGTGCTACAGGGTAGCAGAGGTACCATCATCTACATCTATCTCTCTGATTAGTGCCAAAAAATTTGTTCTGATGGTGGTCAAGCCACAAGAATCTAAAAGGGTTGATGTTATAGCCCTGACTACACGAATAACACAACAACAGAAGAAAATAGATATTGAGATGAATAAGTTCATGGCCTTCCATCAACAGTCTGATGGTCAGATAGAAATGGTGAACAATCAAGCCCTGTACAGTTCTATAAATCACAGTCCCTTCCAAGTATGCATCAAGAATAAAATTAAAGCACAAATACCACACTTGATGACAAATCTTAATGAAATGGGGACCATTTCTTCTCAAGGAGGGAGGAATGATCCGGGCAACAATTCAGATGACAATTCGGGTGATGGGTCCACCCCAATTGATGACAGAACTTTTGGGAGCCATAATTTTTGCACCGTAGCTCCAATTGACTCACCATTTGAACCGTTGGAAGATAATAATTAGGGGAACATTGTGAGATGGCATGGATATTTTTTCAATGAAGTTTGACCCCCTAAAACCCAACTGAAGTGTCCCAAATTTCAATTTTAGTAGTGCAATCTAAAAATAGTAAGTTTTTAAAAATAGTAATTCCTTGAATTCTGTATTGTTGTAAATCATGGAAGTTGAACCAATTCATCTCCCTAGATATTGGTGACCTTACACATCCTCCCCACACCTTCAAAACATGTATAAATGAAAATGTAACCCAAAATGGAAAGTAGACATCTCTTCTCAGAGATAAGCATATATTTGGGTCTGTAAATTTGATCAATAAAACATCTCTTCTCAGAGATAGAATTATTTGAATTTTTTTGTTCTTGTTTCTTGAATTATCTTTCAACCAAAGCTTTCAATTTTTGGATCACCACGTGTCCTCTTTTTTTATTGGATAAAGTAGTGAAGCTCTGCTTAGAAAATCAAGAGTAATAGAATATAGACAACAAGGTATGTAAAGATATACAACAACATAAAATGTTCTACCAAAATAGAGGATGTGAAGATAAATAATAGAAAAGCTTCATCAAAACAGGGTTGTGTGAAGTAAGAGCTCAAGCTCTCTTGGCGTACTATGTAGAGGTTATTCTTATCAATACAAGTTAGTAATTTGTTTTGTGTATGGTGTCTTCATTTTTCCTCTTTATCTTCATTCATCTCGTATCGAATCCAATAATGACATATTCTTCTAGCATAAGCCTTACTAATCCCCAACTACCTCAATTTATTGGAAATAACTATGAATATTGATTAATAAAAATGAAGGATTTATTTAGTTCTCAAGATATATGGGAGCTTGTGGAGAATGGATTCCCTGAATATATTGATGCAACAACATAAAATATAAGGATTTGTTTAAGGATAATTTAAAAAGGATTAAAAATCTCCCCTCTACATCTTTCAAGCAATGCACGAAAGTGTCTTCTCAAGGGTTATAACAAAAACAAAATCAAATCAAACATGAGACATCCTCAAAACTGTGTGTCAAGGTATGGCCAAAGTAAAAATTGAAATTTTTCAAATATTGAGAAGAGATTTTGAGACTATCTATGAAGGATTTTTAATCCATAGATTCACTTTTTACTCAAGTTATTAGTTTAATTAATCACAATAGGTCTCATGGCAAGACTCTTGAAGACAAGAGAATAGTAAAAATAAAATCTGAGGAGTCTACCCAAAAAGTTTGAGTCTATTATTTTGGTTATAGAAGAGACAAAAAATATGTCATAGTTTTCTATATATGAGCTTCATTCATCTTTAATATCTCATGAACATAGACTAAGTTGCTCTTCTAGCTCTACTTTATATCATGCTTTCAAGTCATAAGTTTATATTAGTCATGGTGGAGGTAGAGGGATATCTAACTTCAGAGGTGGAAGAATAAATTTATCAATAGGTAGAAGAACCAATCCAACAAATTCAATTGATAGCAACACCAAACAAAATCTAAGTCATAATCAGTCTCATGGCCAAAGGTATGACAAGTCTCAAGTTCAATGTCATTACTACAAAAAATATGGTCATTATGCATGAATGTAAAAAAAATAGTTTGGTTTCAATAAGCAAAGTGCAAACTTTTCTAGATAAAATCAAAATCATGATACTATGCTTTTGGCATGAAATTTTTCTTAGGTGAGTCCAAAAGATATTTGGTTTATAGATTCAAGCTATAGTAATCACATGACATACAATTAAGAAAAGTTTTCCAGTATAGATAAGTCAATAAAATCATATGTTACTTTGCACAATGATAATATAGTGGCAGTCATGGGAAAAGGGAATGTCAATATTATAACTAAGCAGGGGAAGAAAAAACTTATTCCAGATGTTGAATATATTCTAGATTTAAAGCATAATTTTATTAACATTAGTAGCTTGTTGAGAAGGGGTATAGAGTATTTTTTTAAAATAATGAATGTGTAATTTTGGACCAATTTACAAGAAGTCAAGTAATAGCCAAAATACAAATGATCAACAACATAATGTTCTATTTGAGATTGAAACCATATTTGAGGACGGAATTCGCTCAAGCTCACCCCTCAATAATTTCTTCAACTACCCCACATTTAGCCTAGAAAGATAGTTTAAATCAGAATTAAAAAGATGAGATTTGGCTTTGGCATTTACAATTTGGACACTTGAATTTTGAAAGTCTAAATTTGATATGTAGGAAAAATATGGCAAAAGGTTTACCACTGATAAAAATAAGATAGAGTATGTGAGGGGTGTATTTTGGGAAAAGAACACAGAGAGACATTCCTAATTGGGAAAATAGTTACAGGCACCATTGGATATTGTTCAATTTGTATGGACAAATACATACATCTTCAATTGGTGGAGTCCTTTATTTTTTGATATTCATTGATGACTAAACTAGAAATACATGGGTGTGTTTTCTAAATAATAAGTCTGATATTTTCAAGCTTTTCATCAATTCAAAGCCCTAGTTGAGAAGCAAAATGAACAATATATCAAAGTTATTAGAATTGACAAAGGTGGTGAATATATCTCAAACACTTTTATGAATTTTTTCAAGGATTAGGGAATACACAAGTAGTTTATAACCAAATATACACCTCAACAAAATGGTTACCTCAGCAGAATGGTATGGTAGAGAGAAAGAATAGAATAATCATTGACATGGCTAGGAGTATGTTAAAACCCAAACATTTTCCAAATGAGTATAGGGTAGAGGTTGTAGCATGTGCAGCGTACATAATGAATATATACCCAACCAAGAGTGTCAAAAACATGATTCCATAGTAAGCATGAAGCAAAATAAAGTACAATGTTACTCATATGTGAGTGTTCAGATGTAGCATATGTACGTCCCAAATGAATTCATAAAGAAATTGGATAATAATGGAGAAAAATGTATCTTTATCAGATACAATGAGGATAAAAAGCTTACAAATTGTATAATCCAATACCTAAAAAGGTGACAATCAACGAAGATTTACAATCTGGAGAAGAAGCACAAGATGGAAGTTGGAGAAAATAATGAGTATTGTAACATGTTTTCCTCAAGATGATAGTGAAGTATTGACTCCAATAGGTAATGCCTATCTGGGACCTCCTTCCATGCCCACTCAAGCTCAACAAAGTGGTCCGCAAGTGACACCTTCATCGAGTAAAAGGACATCTTCACACATTCAAGCAAGAATAAAAATAACAACAATAAATACCACAAGGTATCATTGAAACAACATCTTCTACAATAGCCATTCTAGGTGCAAGACCATTGAGTCCAAATTCTTTAGATTATACTACAAGTGATATATCAAACCCAACATTGGCAAGTCTAAAGAAACATAAAATAAGAAGACTGGAGGATATCTATGATCAAAATGAAGGTGAGGGATATCTATGATCCATGAAGGTGAATATTTTCTCTTTTTACCTTGTTTTCATAAGTAATTGATCCAGTTCATTTTGAAGAAGTAATGAAAGATGAAAATTGGGCACAAGCCATGGATAAAAGATCGATGCTATGGAGAAGAATCATACATGGGATTTAATGAATTTTCCAGAAGGAAAAGATGTGATAGGAGTAAAGTGGGTCTATAAGACCAAATTTAATACAGAAGGAGATGTGTGAAAGCATAAGGCAAGTCTAGTAGCAAAGGGTTCTTCACAGCAACTTAAAGTTGACTAGAATAAAAAAAATTCTCCAGTAACCCATCAGACATAGTAAGAAAAATATTGGCAATTGTAGTTCACAACATGTGGCTAGTATATCAGATGGATGTAAAATCTACATTTTTAAATAGTTTTTTAGAAGTATTTGTGGAGTATCCACTAGAATACAAGATCTTTTATCGTAAAGACAAGTTCTACAGAATCAAGAAAATGCTTTATGGACTCAAACAAGCTCCTAGAGCATGATATAGCAAAATTGATTCTTACCTTTTACAAAATGGCTTCAGGGGGTGTAACAATGAGCCTAGATTGTATACAAAAATTAATGAACAAGGTTAAATTCTAATTGTATCTTTGTGTATTGATGATTTGATATTCACATGTGACTTATCGATTGATGTGTTCAAGGGAGCAATGAAGAAAGAATTTGAGATGACCGACTTGGGACACAAAATATTTTCTTGGGATTGAGGTGAATCAATCTGAAAATGACATGTTCATTTCTCAATCCAAATATGCCAAGGATATTTTGAAAAGGTTTAATATGGTAAACTATAAGCCAATAGCAACACCAGTGATAATAGGGTTGAAGTTAAGCAAGGATGACAAAGGATCCAATGTTGATTCAACATTGTATAAAAAACTCATTGGTACTCTGATGTACCTGATAGCCACAATCCCAGATATAATGTATAGTGTGAGCCTTATTTCAAGGTTCATAGAGTCTTCAAAAAACTCTCATTGCCAAGAAAGAAAAAAAATTAGAGATATGTGAGTGGAACCATCATTCATGAAATTATATATTCAATGTCGAATGAGTTCAAACTCAGAATACATAGATAGTGATTGTGCAGGCAGCATTGATGATAGGAAAAGTACAATTGGTTTTTTTTTTTTAACTTTAGAATAGGTGAAACATTATGGAAATCTAAGAAACAATCCATTGTCACTCTCTCCTCAGTAGATGCGGAGTATATAGCAGCAACAAGAGCCACGTGTCAAGCAATTTCAATGATAATAATGTTAGTAGATTTGATGCACAAAAAAGAAGAGGCAACAAAGATTTTATTTGATAACAAATCGACAAACGCATTATCCAAGGATCATGTATTTCACAAGAGAAGCAAGCATATAGACAACAGATACCATTTTATCAAAGAACTAGTCAACAATGAAAAAATCTATTTAGAGTTCTGCAGATACGAAGCTCAATATGCGAACATCTTCAAAAAGCCATTAAAAAGAGAAAGCTTTGAATATCTAAGAGATTGTTTGGGTGTACTAAATGACAGTAGTGGTGATTAAGGAGGAGTGTTGAAATATCTAGTCTCAATCACCAGATGTTGACTTATTAACCATCAAATATGTCCAAGAGAGTCTTTATTGAATACATGATTGTTTCTTGAGCCGTTAAACATCAAATATGTTGTTGAATTTCAATTTATAATAGTTGTTTATTAATGTTTTTAGGTACAATTTACTGTTTGTCATGTACCGTCTTCATTAAATATTTTATGTTATATTAGATAAAGCAGAGAATCTCTGCTAAAAAAATTAAGTAATAGAATATAGATAGCAGGCTGTGTAAATATATAGAGCAACATAAAATGCTCTGCCAATAACAAAGGATGTGGAGATAAACAGCAGAAAAGCTCTACCAGAGCCTATGTTTACCAAAAACAAGAAACGGGAAACAGTCGGAAACAAAAATGTGACAAGAAACAGGCAAGGAGAGGTTGCAAGTAAGAAACGAACTTTCAATATATATACAAATATAATTTATACTAAAATAATTTGAATATTTATCATTTATTTTCATCCCTTTTATCTTCTTTGAATCTACAGTTCTATTTATAAATATTACTTAATTTTAATTTTAAAAAAATCCATTTAATAAAATTATAGCAATTCATGATTTGTAATTTTTTTGGTATTTCATGTCCTAATTATATTTTAAAATAATTTCTATCATTACAAATATTTCAAATTTAGGTATAAATTTTTAAAATGTTTTAAATAAAATAATAATAAATTTTCTTTTTTACATCATATAATTTCAATAAAAATATAAAACAAATTTATAATAAAATAATCAAAATATTGAATATTTTAATAATCAAAAGTTTTGAAAATTAGATGGTTAATTTTTAAAGAAATAAAATAGAACAAAGATTTGATGTTTTCACTGTCCATAAGATTACTGAATTTTTTCTGGAAAAACTGTGTATGAGTTTTAAGTCTTCATAAACAATTTTTTCCAGAAAATTTTCAGTAATAAAATAGAACTTTAAATAAAAAAACAGGTCATAAATAAAAACACAGACACATTGAATAGAAACCCAAATAGAGGGATAGAAATCTCTAACAAATCTGACAGAACTATCAAATGCAAACAGAGGGATAGGAATCTCTAACAAATCTGACAGAAATATGAAACACAAACACATTGAATAGAAACGCAAACACCGATAAAAATCACTAACAAATCTGACAGAAATATAAAACCAAATTAAAAATATTCATGTATTTTCACTAAAAAATGGGGAAATAACAGCACACAGAGCAAAAACAGTTGCCAAAACTATTAGAAACGTGACCGTGTCAGGAAACGACCGTTTGCGTTGCAAACAGCCGTTTCCCCATTGGAAATCTGAAACGTGGCCAAAAAGTCACATTTCTGATAACAGAGGCCAGAACAGGGCTGTGTGAAGTAAGAGCTCAAGCTCTCTTGGTGTGCTATGTACAAGAGGCTGTTCTTATCAATACAAGCTAACAATTTTTTTCTGTCTGCTGCCTTCCTTTCTTCTCTCCGTGTTAATTCACAAATGTTAAGGAATAGTGTCAAAGACTTTGTGAAAGTTTACAAAACAATAATAAATTTTATATTTTTCATGAACAAAATAGGTTGACCTATGCAGGTGTTTCTTATTTGTGTCATTCTCCTCCTTTATAGATAAAATGTACTGTAATGATTTCATGCCCGGTTAATATATGTAGTAAGTTCAATCGATTGCCGTTGTTTGAAGGTCTGTTTTGGTGTTGGCGCTCATCGAATCTAGAATTGATATTCAAACCACTAGCTGGCAAATGCCAGCATTCAAAATCATAACATAAATACGTTGCTGACCTAGCAATCTTGTATCCTACAAATTATATCTCATGAGTAGGTGAAGCATTTACGGGCTTTATGTAATATTTTATTGGATAGAAATGATTTTATCCAATGAAAATTTTCCATACAGTTTTGGATGCTAGTTTACATTTGTCAATTAATTTACTTTTCCATGTTCCTAATTCCCTAATATGACCATCTTTAGATAAAAAATTTCATTGTAAAAATAATTATTTCGCTACTTCACTGCAAAATAGAAACCATTTGACAGTAAGTCTGTCTGATGTCATATATGATTTTTAGATTCTTTCCAATATAGAAAAAACAAAATTAAAGATCCAAAACCACTTGTTGACATTCAGCTAACATATTTTCTTATGGTATTAATTGAAACCAACAGAAGAAAACACCTTTCGAAAAAGGAAACAACAATAAATCAAAAAAGGAAACAACAATAAATCAAAAAGGCAGGAACCCTAAACAACAGGCAGTTTTTAAATGGAAATCACAGCATATATAACAACGTCAGTTCTTAAACATTTGTATAGCCTGGTGCTTTTTTATTCATAGGTTTCAAAGTCAGATATGATCAACATATGACATATACATTTGCCTAAGTTTATGATAGACCAAGAAAAAATTCGTGCACTCTTTTTCATAGTTTTTCATTATATCCACTCTTTTTTCTTTTCTTTTATTTTGAAGTTACAGTGTTTTCTAACTATGCATGGCATATTGATGACGAAGCCATTGGTTCAAGTTGAATAAAAAATATTTGCAGTTTTTTTTTCTGAGATTAAGGTTGTAAATTGCTTTGAAACTGAAGTTGGAACTTGGTATTAAGAAAGCTAGTAAATGTATTTAACAATCTGATTAAAATCAACATGGCTAAGAGGGTTGTGAAGTTTTACAATTTGCTAGCTGCATTAATGTTGGTTTCATTATCTTTGGATTCTAGTCCACATACTCCATTCAAATCCTATATGGGCAAAGGAAGCTTTCAGTATGCAATGGCAGAAGAAGACAGTTCATCTCATGGTGGAGAGAATAAATTCAACATCCCATCAGTGGCCGAAGTAATTACGAGAAACAGTAGGTTCCCTATGGATGCTATTTATATTGTTGTGGATCAATCTGGATCTGGGAATTACACAACAGTGCAGGAGGCAATAAATGCTGTACCCGATAACAATAGTCAAAGAACTATCATACATATTAATTCGGGCACATATGTGTAGGTTTAACTTGAGCTGAACAATTTTATTTCAATTTTTTGTGGTTAATTATGATTATAGAACTATATAGAATTTTCTTAATTTTTGTTTGCTGTTGATTGATTACAGAGAAAAAGTATTCATTGACATAACCAAAGCCCAAATTAGCTTACATGGAGCCGGTGCAGATAATACTCATATTCAATGGAATGACACAGCTGCAAGTTCTGGGAGCACTCCATCCAGTGCATCAGTTAATATTGGAGCCCCACATTTCATTGCATCAGACATCAGCTTTCACGTGAGCCCACTTTGAATTTTCGCTCTTAGGTTAAAGATATTATAATCATAAGTATTATATCATAAATATTGTAAAATATAATCATAAATATTATATTATTAATGTATGCAATAAACATATCTTAATTATATTGTTGCATGATATTGTTACTTTCAATTTAAATATAATCTTAGGTTTTGCTAATAGCAAAATTTGATTTTAAGTGAGTTTTTTTTGGTGAGCTGAACATCTTTATCATCTTTATCAATTGAACTAACTACTATTTATGATTTTTTATTATTTAAATGAGAATTGGTCGACCTTCACCCACAAAACATAAACCTATGTGCTTTAGATGTCAGATTTACTAGTAGTCACTCCCCTTTATGTGAGGAACATGTTTTAAAAGTGGCAATTTCAAAGTTGACATTATGTGGGTTTTTACACATTTTCTCTAGCTTCTCTAGTGATAATAGTTGTGTACATGAACAGAACACTGCTATTGTGGAGGAGGGACATAATGATTCACAAGCAGTAGCAGTAAGAGTAGCAGGGGATAAATCCGCATTTTACAGGTGCAACTTTTATGGGCAGCAAGACACACTTCTAGATGAATCAGGACGCCACTATTTTGAGCGATGTTTCATACAAGGGAGGGCGGATTTCATATGTGGAAATGGTCTCTCTTTCTACAAGGTGCACAAACAAAAAAATCTTGTACACCATTATTTATTTTTTTGAAAATAATGATTATGGGTCTGATCATGATGGAAACATGTAAACAGGAATGTGAGCTCCATTCCCCTGCAAGTGACATTCAGGGCGGTTATATTACAGCGCAATCGCGTAATACAAGTGCAGATGAGGCAACTGGATTTTCTTTTGTGAATTGTACAATTACAGGCAATGGAACACTATATTTAGGCCGTGCATGGGGCAAATATTCACGTGTTGTATTTTCCTACACGGTCATGGCAGATATTATCGCTCCTCAAGGGTGGTCAGATTGGGACGATTCCCACACAGATCGGTAAGTATACCTTCAATGCTATACATAAGAGTTATTAGTTATGAAATGTTGATTTTATTGAGTTATAAATTTTCATTGTTGTAAGAAAAAAAAAATCTGAAAAACAATTTTTGGGATCACCCTTCATAGGTCATCTTCAAGATTGATGGACCACAAAACGTGGTCGAATGTTATAGTTCATCTTCAGGATTGATGGACCACACAGGGTGGTCCAAAGTATTGATATTCTAAATTTACTGATAATTTTTATTAAAATAATAATACAGCAAAAGAAAGTTAGAATCATGAACTTGTAAAGCACACAACCAATCTATGTTAATATTTATTATAATATTATTATTAATGTTCAAGGAAAGCTAAAATAGAATAAAGATGCTAACAAATTACTTCTACGATTGAGTTCAGTGGTACTTTTGTCTATCGAACTTCTATGATTTTGTTTATTTGTATTAGGCATGCATATTATGGAGAATACGCATGCAGCGGGCCAGGGTTCAACCCAGCGAAAAGAGAACGGTGGTCTCATCAACTCAGTGATGAAGAAGCTTCCCCTTTCCTAAGCACATCTTTCATAGATGGAGACCGATGGTTAGGTCCTGATCCAACCATGTGAAGAACCATAGAATTATAAAATTCATAATAATTTATCCAATCTAAAAGTTTTCTAAGGTGATTAGATTAAGAACTGTCACTTTCCATATTCCAAAATATGGAGCAATCTACATTTTTCTGTCATTTTCCGTATAGCATCTAATAAACATGTTTATTAGATTAGTAATGTGATTATAAGTTTGAATGAAAATGTGCATGTGAAGTTATGATTTTAGCATTTGTAATGGCTACAAATAATGTGGAAAAAGTGTTGGCTAAATTGCTTTTCAAATCTGCAACATTAGAATTTTGTAGATCCAACTATTAATATCCGTGAATGACTATAAATTTTCACCCATATTATAAGAAAAAAGTATTTGCCAAATTTGGTAAATCCAATTACTGATCGCCATCAATGACTCTAGAACTTTTCATCCATCTAATAAAAAAAGTATTGGCCAAATGATATTATAAAATTTTGAAATTGATCATTCATTATTGCTTTTCAAAATGTGTAACTTCAGATTTTGTTAAATCCAACCATTCGTCGCCATCAATGAAGGAAGTATTAAAAAAGAAAGCAGCCTCATCATCTGTCAGTTGATGAGACCAATCAACTCGATTAGATCTATCAGCTCCTGGACCTGTGCATTTATATTCTCCATAATACACAGAGCTGATTCACACACACAATCACAACTCTGCATTAATAAAAAAAATCAGATTTTACATAATGTGCATAATACAAAGGATTGAATTTAGCCTTTAAAAAAGGATTTACAAAGATCTAATTCAGAGCATTACTGATCTATGGAAGGATCCCCCCAGTCTGACCATCCTTGTGGAGCTACAATATCTGTCATTTCTGTGCAGCAAAATACTACTCTAGAGTATGATCCCCATGCTCTGCCCAAGTATATCTGCCCTGTTCCTGTGATTGAACAATTCACAAAAGAAAATCCTGTTCGCTCTGGTAGGGACTGCCTGTTCTGTGCTGTAATGCATCCAGTTATGTGGTTTGGATCAATGCTTGCAATAGAATGGAGTTCACATTCCTGAAAGAAAAGAAAAATCAAATAGGCCAAAAGTGGCTGTTTTGCTGTCTTAAACTTGTTAATGGGAATGAACAAGGCACTATTCAGTCTTGGTTGTCGTTATAACCTGATAGAGGGATAGCCCATGTCCAAAAATGAAGTCCATTGTTCCCTCAATGTAGCAGTTGTGAAAGTAGTGCCTTCCCTTGTGGTCAAACAAGGTGTCCTGAGCCCCATAGAAATTGCAATTGTAGAATGCAGCTCTGTCTCCTGATGCTCTGAGTGCCACTGCCTGAGATCCTGGGGTTCCCTTTTTGGGGTATGCAAAGTTCTGTGGAAACAAAGTCATTAGTTACTTGATTTGCTTGATGTGCATTTGTTCAAATTTGTTTGAAATTTTTAGAGGAATAGAAAATGGAGATGGTTTTTGAGACACAGATTTTAGTTGAGGCTGGTAAATGGCAGGGCTCAAACCTCAAACACAACCCCACATTAGTTATTCACATTAAACACATTGCTAGGGAAGAATATATGATGAGAACTTACACCCGAAGAAAATGATATCCAAATTGGGAAGTTTTGCACATGTGATTGCAATATTTGTAATAAAGTTTGGGAGTAAACTGGCCTTGCTAATCCACCTAGGTCATCTAGAACAACCTGTCTAAACTTTGAAATGAAATGAGATGATTTTAGTTACGGCCACGAATACCAATGGGGAATGGAATCAAAATTATTACAGCTGTTTCAACTAACAACTGAGACTGAAATTTACGACTGATGCTTCCTTATGAAATTGGCTCTTACACTAAAGGATTGAAGAATCCTACCATTCAACTATCAGTAATCTATTTAATCAGTTATGGAGGTGGATTTAGTGGAAGGAATATTTAATCTATTTTTGTTTATGTTGTTTCTCCTTTCATATTTGATTGCGATTCTGGCCTAGCAATTTCTTGTGATTCTGATGGCTACCTATTGATGACCAGGCAAAGACTGGTTTTGCTGCTTCTAATTTTTTCTTGGTGTCCTATTCTGAGGGAGCCTTCCTCATTCATTACTGGATATAATGATCCCATTTTGTTCCTGCCCCTTATCTAGCTAGCAGTGATTTTGACGGTTCTCCTCCAGTTGTTCTGTTCAAGCTTCAGCTAGACCAAAATCATATTTCTGTGGACAGCATGCATAATATTTCTGTGAATCTTATAAACAATCATCAGTTAGTTGTTTTGTTTGATGTGTATGATGAATACTGTGGACACGGTTCTTATGTTAATACCCACTTGGCTGAAGTTGGGGCTCATAAGCCTCAGCTTGCTGTCCCACTTGATTTTCACTTTTTTTCCTAGTTGAATTTGATGTTCAGATTGTTGTCATAGATGATGTTGAGATGAAGTTTTTTGTGTCAACTTCAAGAAACTTAAACTTTTGCACCAAGTTGACTCTATTCATCTTCCATCCTTTTTGGGTTTCACTTCATTTTCTGCTCAGATTTTAATATAATCTTCAACAATTTTTTGTTCTGATACCTTATAAAGTCATCCTAAAGCAAAATCTTCCATCAACATACGGGAAAATAAAAAAATAAAGAGGTGAAATTCAATGTTATAGCCAAGTTTCAAAACCTACATGAAAGCTGATGTCCTTGGCAATGAAGTCTGGTGCATCAACTGTAACAGAAGCACTAGATCTTGTGCTACCAGAACTGCCAGCAGTGGCATTCCAGCAAATGTGTGTAACATCGCCACCTTTCCCTTGAAATGTGATATTAGATTTCCTCCTCCCAACAAGAACTTTTTCTCTGCAACAACCCATAAATCAAAATATACAATTCGAACAAATATAATGAATACTCAATTCCAATAATTAAAAAAATTAAGCACGCTCGACAACCTTATACATTGAAATTCAGACTCACAAGTATATGCCCTCATTTATTTGTATGTTAATCCTTCGCATGTTATCATCCGGCACAGAATCTACGGCCTCCTGAATAGTTCTATAATCCCCATAACCCATTTGGTCCACAACAATTTTTTCACCCTTTTCAAAATAACTCACTATTTTCCTTGTTGGTATCTTGGTTAATCCACAGTGTCCATCTCTGAAAACTGATCCAAAACTTTCTACTGTCAATGTATGGATTTGCTTGGTAGGACATAAAGAATTGAACCCTGTGGAAAATAGAGGAACTAGCAGTAGAAAAAGCGGTATGAGGCTAAGGTGGTTAGCCATTAACCTGCCCATAGTTTTAGCTGTTCCAAATCCTTGACATTGGATCATTTGATCAATAAGGTATGTGGAAAGGAAAGAGAAAAGCATACATGTAATAAACAAATCCCACAACCCCACATATCATGCCTTAGTGGGAAAACAACAAATAGCAGTTGGTGTTATCATGTGAAATGTACTCAACGAGAATGTAATGCGTGTCTAAACGTCAAAGGAGGGAAGGCTCGTTAGCTTGAGTAACTAACTAGGTGACCAATTGTGTGTATTGTCCCTGTCATTGTCTCTGTGGTGTGTCTTGTTGCATAAAATATTATATATAGTTTGGAATGCCACTGGAAATACTCTACTTATGGTACCTACAGGGTTATAATCACCTCAAAGTTTTAGGCTTAGCAAGTCAGCACTAAACAGTCTGTACTAAACAGAGGATTGAAATAGTATATTTCCATTGACTGTCTACTGCTTAACATAAATTATACTAGAAAGTATTAAATATAAATTCTTACTAAAACAAAGTGTTCAATATACGAACTATTTAGGTTTTGACGGACTGAATAGACCCACTGGATTGTGGCATCGCTCCGCCTCACCCACAAATTGATTAATTCACTAGCTAAAACCTTTAATTAGATCAAATTTGGCACAAACGTACCTTGATTTGTTTTTTCGTTCCTGCATATAGGTATATGCAGAAGAAAGCACATAAAGCTTTTATACATACAAACAAGGGACAAACTCGCAGATTTTTTGTTTTAGTTTTTCTTCTCATCTTTCAGTTAATGGCAATACGTTCTCAGATTTTTTGGGTAAACGTAAGGAGAGTAGTGTTTTCGTTTAGGTTTTCAAGATTGTTTTAGTAAATATAATTTTTTATTTTGTGGTTTAAAGTATTTAGACTTCCTAGATTTTGCATCGAATTAGGTATGCGAAGAGCTTTTTGATCTTATAAAATGGAGCGTTGTAGATCTCTGTGTTTAGTATTGTTTTTAAACCCTTAACTTCTGATGGGTTTGAATTGTGTGCTTATTTGTTTGGTGTTTTCATGTTCAGGTTATGCCGGGTCAGCTTGGAGATTGCCCGAGCTTTAAGCTTGTGATTGTTGGTAAGGTAAGATAAAGGCCAGAAACATGTTTGCTATTATCTCTAGTTGTTTGAAGATAGAAGTAAATGTGCACTACAATTAACAATTTTATCTTATAAAGATCACCAAATACCCCTCCTCCAATCTTGTTTGCATTACAGAAGTTCTGAATTGCTTCTTCAAGCACTTTGTAGCTGAAATTGAAGTTGAAAATCGCAGGTTTTATTTGCCGCGCAGCTACATTTTCACTTTCCAAATGTGAGATCAGCTATAAATGGGAAATTTAAGTAACAGATTCTAAGGAATACCGAAGCCTGTACCTGCTTTGTGTCTTCTCTGCTGTCCATTGCAAAAGCTGCTTCCCCTAAGATTTCTCCTAACAACATGGACATTAGTTTCTTTTGCTTTTCTTGTGCCTCCCTCTAAGCTTGGGATAAGAAAGCTTGCTGTTGTATCAGATATTAGGTTTATTCCTGGATCTTCCCCAAGTTGCTCACAACATGTTTTGTAGTATTCAGATCTGAAGGCAATGTATTCAGGGCATTTGTATCCCGTATTTTCTAGCTATTTTACAGTATCTGTTTAGTCTTCTCCAGAGACAATGTGTGTGTGACAGTCAGGTTTGATCATCCAAAACCAGAGGGCAGTCTGGAAAGAGGTTGCAGACTACAAGGTCAGGTATTTTCAGTAAGCCCAACAGAAGGTAATTTCAGGTTTTTTCAGTGACTCCAATAGGCCTTTTCTATTCTTAATGTAGAATAGAGGGGATCGGAATCCAAAATAAAAATAAAAGAACTGCTGATACTGGCTACTGTACATTGCCAAATCGGGAAATGCAACAATCGTGGATTGCGAGTAATTGGGCAAGCAGCTAAAATAGTTATAAATCCCGGCTACTGTACATTCCCAACATTGAGAAATGCAACAATTGTCGATTGTAAGTAGGTAAGCGACTAAAGTAGTTATAAACCCCGGCTACTGTACATTCCCAACATTGAGAAATGCAACAATCCTGGATAAGTACAATGGAAAATCCATCAATTTGCAGTTGAATAAAATATATTTAATTATGGTTTTTATTAATTGAATTAAATTATTAAAATAATAATAATAAAGATTATGATTTTTGTTATTATAAAATATTTAAAATTGAATTTATATGTAAATTTATAATATAAATTTACTGTTACAATAAATAATATCTAAAAATTAATAATAAAAAAAGAAAAGAATTTGTATGTAAATTTGTATTATAAATCTGTAAAAATAAATAATATCATCAAAATTTTGTTCTTATCTTTATACTTGTATTTGTATGTAATCTTGTAATTTATGTTTGATTTAAGAATTTAAATTTGAAAATAAAAAATTAATATTATATTATTTATTATTACAATTTGATTTTGATTAAAGTTTTTGTTATCTTTATTTATTAACATTGACATGATATATTGATATAATGTCAAATAATAACACTAACGAATTTAATATAAAATTTTAATACAAAATAATGTGTATTATATATATTTTTAATTTCATTAATATTATTATATGACTCAAGAATATATATACATGTAAAAATATTTGATTATAATTCTCGACATTTATTAAATCGTAATTTTTTTTATAATCATATAAATAAAAAATATATAATTATAACTCTTGTCATTGTTTAGAGCATCGATTACTTAGTTCTCACTATATTCATGTGCGTGGTCCAATTATTTTACAAAAAAATATTAAAAATAAATCATTTTTATTTTTATTTTTATTTTTATTTTTATTTTTATTTTTATTTTTATATTTATATTGTGAATTGCCAAAACTTTTATATATATATATATATATATATATATATATATATATATATTCTAGTTCTAAAATTAAAAATAATCAACCCCTTAAAATAGATGAAATAACCCAACGCAAAAAAAAAAATTGGGAAAAGTATGTCAAAACAAATTTGGACACAAACGTAATTCCATATACCGTGTAATTTCAGCCAAAGTAGGTGTGGATGGGACATGTAACGATCTACACATGGATCGAGATTCTCAAGTATCATTAAAATTAACACTACAATAGCTTCTACATAAAATTTTTTGGGGTTAAATTTGATGGTCGTTTAAACGTTTTTTATATTTGTGTTCAATATTTGTTTCGACATATTTTTTCAATTTTTTTGGTTACCTTGAATTATGGGAGAGGGCTTCGAAATTTTGGTTAGGAAGGTTCTACTAGGGTTTCGGTACGATTCCATTACTCTACATACCTTGTTGTGCCTAAGGGTCATACTGTTGATCCTTTAAGATCCAAGGGGGATAGTCTGCATTAAATCTTGAAGTGACCTAGCCTTTCCGCCCTTTAGGCAGTTGCCTTTATTTATGGCTTCACACTCTCTGTATGCATCTGTTGATGGAGGAACCGTTGGAGGATTGAGCCATGGCACTCAAATGAGCGAGGAAATTCGTCCCAAAAGTTTACAATGAGGTAATGAAATCCTCCCTCCTATTTCCTCCCCTAATGTTATTATAGCTACTCCTAAATTTGATAAGGCATGCAACCTTCTTGCTTCATGTTCTTTGATTGCTTATTTTGTGGATAGAGTCCCCCCTTAGAGCCTCCTCAAACAATGGCTTCACACCCACTAGCCTGGAGTTAAACTGGAGGGTATTCAAAATCTTACCCGAGGCTTTTTCCTTTTTTGCTTTAGTGACCCTGAGCATTACAAAATAATTCTGAGCCATGGCCCATGGTTCATTAGAAACTCTTTGGCTATCTTCTCGTAATGGGTAGCTAATTTTCAAGTCTTTGAGCAAGTTAAGCTCAAAATGTTGATATGGGTGGAATTTCCTAGTCCCCCCTTCCCCTTTGGGGTTTCATTGACCAATTAGCCCTTACGCTTGGCGATGTTATCTGTCATGAATAGCTCAAGTTTTTCTCTGCAAAGCCACAAAAGAAAATCTGCATGGAGGTTGACCTAGCAAAGGACCTCAAGGACTCCATTGAAATTCAAATAGGGTTTAATAGATTCACCCAGAAGGTTCATTACATTAACTTACCTAATACCTGCTTCCAGTGTTAGTCTCCTGACCATATGATTTGGGAGTGTCCTCTTACGGTCCCCCCTCAAGAGTTCTTTGATAAAGCACCTTCAGCTCAGCCAGCCCCCCAGCGCAAGTCTTCAGTCGCTTCAGTTGACGGTTGGACGGTGGTAACTATCAAAAAGGCCCAAAATAATAGCATGAATATTTATAAGGCACAAACGGCCATTGAAAAACCAATGAATACTTTAAACACCTCAATTGCACATTCAGACACAGTCATTGCCCCGCAACCCATCAACCCCTCCTCTTCAAAGCAACCCCCAACAACAGCTGCCGAAAAAAAACTTTCCCTTGTTATCAGAGCCCCTCAGGCTGTGAGTTCGCTCCTTCCTTTGTATAAGGGGGACACCCCAAGTACCCATTTTTCATTTTCCTCTCATACCTTCATTTTCCAACCCCACAAACTTTGTGGCTGTAGATGAGAATGGGACCATTGTGGTTGAAAGAAAGGCTTTGCTTGCAAGATCTCGTAGTCCCTTGCTTGCTGGCTATGAGGACTATACCTAGGGCAAGCATCATACTTTCTTTGTAGGTGATGTACCCTGCACTTCGTAGTCCTTTGTGAACCGCTTTGGACCCTTGACTGATGGAGGTGATGACATGTATATTGATGAGTGTTAAATGTTTATTTATCCCTAAAATGTTTGTGGACTTACTAAACCTACTAGGAGATATCTAGTACAGGACAGTTGTCAGCATTTTGAGAAGATGAATGTGTTATGCCTGCAAGAGGAAAAAGTTTCTGGCTTTTTGTTATTTTCTACTCTTCATACCATCTTGCCCACAACTATGCCTTTTGTCACTTCCCATGAGGTAGGCAGAGGCGACGTGGCCACCCTTCTCTCTATAGAATTGGGCTCACATGTCATTTGTTGGGGAACCGACCCCTCACAAAGGGTGCTCTGGATCTTTTTTGACCTTGATAATCACATTGTGGGGTTGGCCAACATATACACCTCTAATGATGCTATCAAGAGGTCAAAACTCTGGTGGTGGCTAGTTGACTCCCTACCCGATGCTTATTGGGTTCTCTGCAGTGATTTCAGCATGGTGGAATCCCTAGAGGACAAGGTTGGTCATTCTCCCATGCGTTGGTGTGTTAGTGAGAGAGAAGCCTAGTTTTACATGAGAAACAAAATTGGTCTATATGACCCTAACCATCACTAGAAGTCAATGAACCATCCTTGGTTCACTTGGTCAAATTTATGGAAAGGAGATGACCAGATATTAATCAAACTAGATCGAGTTCTCACAGTAGACAATTTTTTTTTCCATTTCCCCAACAAAGCAAGCTCATTGGTGAAGGTTTGTGAGACCACACTTTTATCAAACCACCAACCTATCTCTTTTCGAGTGCCTAGGAATGTTATGCCTGCTAGGCTGCATTCTTCTCAATTCTATCTTAACACGACACACCTTTTATACCAAATAATGAGAGAGTATATTCTTAGAATTTAGAATTTAGCAGCTCAGCCTCTTGGGGAAACAAGATGGATTGAGTGATGGGAGGATGCTATCACTCACTCCACCACTTTCCTTAGATCATTTGGGGAGCAAATTACCTTCTTCTGCAAATGAGAGCATGAAGCTTCACACCAGGAGTATGTGCTTACCTCTAGGGAGATAGACAATAACCCTTTTAACATTGCTCTCTAGGCTAAAGCTGCCATGTGGAAACACAAGCTTAAACTCGAGGAGAATTACTAGGCAAAAGAGGCACAAATTAGATCTTGGCACCATTGGTTGAAGGTTAGTGATAAAGTTTATAAAGATTTTTTTGCATTTTTACGCACTATAAAAAGCTTTGATAAGATTAAAAATATAAAAGCTAGGTCTAAAACTCTTACCAGACTCCTAGATGTCTTAACAACTTTTTTTTAGCATTATAAGAATGTGCTTACAATGCAACCCAACTTTCCTGCCAGGGAAGAAGCCTTATTCAAGTGCCTGTTGGCCACATTGTGTAAGCTCTATGAGGCTCAACATGTGGCTTGTGATCACCTTCTTGACGTTAATGATCTTAAGGAAGTTGCCTTCTCCATGGCCTCTGATAAAGCCCTAGGAGTTGATGGTTTCCCTTGTGAGTTCTACCAAACCTTTTGGGATATAGTTGGCCCAGATCTGCATAAAGTCTATCTTGAAGCCATGATGAGGGGTTTGCTTAGACCCGCCATCAATAAAGGAAATATTAAGTTTATACCAAAAGAAGGAGATCCTGAACTTATCACCAGCTGGAGGCCGATCACCCTATTGAATGTATTTTACAAGATCATTGCCAAAGTGCTTGCTCTCAAACTGAGACATCTTCTTCCCCTAATCATTAGAAGTAAGTAGACAGGGTTCATCAAGAATCATTTCATCCTAGAAAATATCATTGTAGTTTGGGAAAGCCTCCAACCAAAAAGCTCTATTCATCAAGATTGATTTTGAGAAAGCTTATGACAAAATTGAGTGGCCTTTTATTTTGGGTATGCTCCAAGCTATTAGCTTTGGCCCCTAATTTTTTCAGTCTATTTGAATGCTATTCAAATATGTTGGGGCTTGCCTTACCATTAATGGGACTAATTCTCAATGGTTTAAGCTCCAACACTCTATCAAACAATAATGCTCGCTTGCTTCAGCTCTTTATGTTATTGCGGTGGAAGGTTTTAGCTATCATTTAGCAGACTTCACCTCCAAGCATTTAATCAAAGGCATCACCTTGTCCAATACCTTGCAGTAGTTGGTTAATGGGCATTTTGTGAATGATTCTTTTTTTATGCTTCTAGAGGATGAAGCCTAGGTGTAGAATGTTTTGCTTTTCCTGGACACCTTTTGTCTGGCTTCGGTTTCAACCATTCAATGGAGGAAAACTAGATGTTACAGACAGTCCATATCCCCTAGACCGAACTAGCTTGTCGATTACCGCTAGAGTTGGATTACCCATGGTGAGCAATTCAATTTTTTAGGCATTCCCATTGCCTTTCAATCCTCCCTGACTAAGCTTTGGAATTATGTCATTCAAAGGGTGGAAAAGAATATTACCTATTGGGTTACTAAACCGCTCTCCATGGTGGGTAAGTTCCAAATCTATTCTAAGGTCCTGACAGCCACCCATGTTTACTATTATGCATGTTGGATGCCATCTAAAGCAGCCTATGGTAGACTGGAGAAGCTTCTTCAAGTTTTTTTATAGGCTAGTGCTAATGGAAAGAATGGTTTTCATCGAGTAGCCGAGGATTTGTGTTGTCGACCCAAAGAAGTTGGGGGGCTTGGCCTCATTGATGTTAGGATTCAAGGGTTTACTCTCACTACCAAATGGGTTATTCATTGTCTCAAAAGGAATGAGGCCTGGAAAATCCTAGTTTGACATTGTATTACCCAAGGGGTCCCTCTTAGGAGACAAGCCTAGAAAGGGATAAACTTCTGGACCATTCTTCTTATGTTGGTCAATGTAAAAATTCAAGGCACTTTTGTTGTTAAAAGCATCTGGAAAGCTTGGGAGCTGCTCAAATCCTCGCTAGTTTAGAAAGGGGAGGAATTCAGGCTAGGGCTTTTTATTATATTAGAATCCCTTGGGTGGTCTCCTTCAATCAATTTTCATAATGTCCCTTTTGCCCAAGTTCCCTAGATTAAGAGCCTTCGGCTTTTCAGATGAGGTATCAAGACTATTGGGGACTTGTTTTGTCATTAGACTAGGGATTGGATTCCCTGAGACAAACATAAAAATAAATTAAATTTGTTCAACAGTGATGTTGAGTCCACCAAGTAAATTTAAGAAGCCATTCCAAACTCTTTAATCCACAAAATTGGTGTCTCCACCAGAGCTCCATGGTGGAGGGACTGGAATTGGCCTACGACCACCCTTTTAGAAACTACACTCCCAACTTAGGGTATCAAATTCTAATTCTCAAAGGTATTCCCTTGGAAAAATTGAACAAGGTTTGGAATATCAAATCTCACCATGTTGTGTGGATTAGAAGATTTTCCAGGTTATGGAGCATGCCCATTTAGCCTAAAAAATCTCATTTTCTTTGGTGTTTGCTCTACCATGGACTCCAATTGGGAGAATGGCTCAACCATCTTGGGGTTGCCAATCCCTTGTGCCCAGCCTATGGGCAACCTAAATCGGTTAAGCATGTGTTCTATTTTTGCTTGTATGCCTAGTTTGCTTGGAAGTGGATTCACTCATTGTTCCAACCCTTTCGCCTTGAGCCTTTCATCTAGAAAATTACTCTCATGGGAGACTCAGCCTTTTTGCTTACAAAATTCAATAAGTTTTGGATTATTCTTCATGTTGATATTCTTTTTTGTACATGGAAAGACAGAAATAATGCTATCTTTAACAAACAACATTTAGATAGAAATTTCTCTATTGTTAATAAAGTTAATGTTATCTCGAATTTATCTCTTCAGCTCCTTGACCAGACTGATAAAGTCCAGAGGGAGTTGTTCCATCTTCAGTTGATGATGGAGTATTGAGTGGGTGCCCTTTGTGTTGTTAGTCGAGTGCATCCCTCTCTTTCATCTCATCGTGGTTTGGCTTCGACATCTATGCTCGGCTCAAGGAGGTGGTAGTCTAGAGGCCAAAGAGGGTGCTCCTTGTCCCCAAATGGTCCCAGATGGTCTCCACCAAGGAGATTACAAAATGGTGTTATCCTGAACATTCATCATCATCAAGATGGCTAGGGACATCAAACTCAGCCACAGACGGGTGGATGGGGGGATCCCCCCTATCAGAGACCAACATGATGGATGGGATGCCTCACTTCCTTTGTCAGATAAGTTCCCAAGGCTAGCTCTGGTCATTTCTTCGTAGAGGTCTCTTGAAGAATTAAAGAATGATAATGAAGTTAATATTAGTGGCTGGGAGCCCTTTAATGACTCTGAGGATCCACCTACTAATGTGGTGTGGGGAGGAAAGCTTGATAGCCCCCCACCTCCACCTCCCCCCCACCTCTATGTTCATGATGATGAATTAATTATGTCTTTTCTTTGCCCTTTTTTGGTTGGTAGCATTTATTATCTCTATTCATACCTTTCTTGTGATCGTTTGGCATGGTTTGGCACTATGGGTGTGACCTTTCCACCCTCTTTTTGTATGATTCATTTTACTTTTTAATTGTATGATATAAATGCTTTTTAATAAAAAAATTACATTTTTAAAGATGGGTAAAAAATTATAAAACCTGTCAATATGACATTCAAATTAAAAAAAACCATTTGAAGTTTCAATAAAAATCACACCCTGTAGGGTGCCACTGCCTAGTAGCATACTACAATTAGAAATTGCCCAGTGACCCACTAACTTAGCTGCCAATACCTTCCCCAATGCCCAGCATGGGCCAACAAATTGGCCTACCAATACCTTCCCAAATCCACTTTTTTGTAGGAGGATTTTAATATTATTTCACCGTCATGACTCATGAGGCACTCTGTATGATCATCAATTAGGACTCAGGGGTATGCAAAAGAGCTCTAAAAATCTACTACTTGTTTATATATTTTCCTCATGCATGCATTACATCTAGTTGGTTGTCACTGTCAGTGTCTTCAGATTAGTTTCATGTTGCTTATTAAATTTAAAGAGGAAAGACAAGCATTCCATGATTTCGTAGTCTTTGTACTGGTAGGGGAACATAATAGATCAACGTAAAACAACATGGGGGAACCTAGGAGGAAGAAGAAGAACACATGGAATGTGGAGAATGTGAGAGTGAAAGAGCATAGGTAGTCTACTACACTAAATCTCTTGCATATTGTAATCAATTTTCTCACAAAATCTACTCAATTAAAGCTCTCTTTCATCACATGATCCTTCCCATTCTTCCATGCTCTCATTGCCTAATTTTTCATGCAACTCTCCAATGTTCACAATGCTCTAAAAAGGCCAAGCCTTCTTTTATATGCACTTAATGTTCCAACTCCATACATTATGAGTCTCCTCCTACAAAAGTTCATATGATCATCACTCTCCCCACTTTGAGAAACATTTCGAAACAAAAAACTAGTTATTTGCCCAAGAAAAGCAGGAGAAATTAGAATCTCAAGGTGGGTATTCAGTCGACTAGGGCAAAAAAGAAAGAGAAATACAATAAACAGTGAGCCTATAATCAAATACCCACATGGTAAAAATCCTAAAATCATTTGTATACAATAGAATGGGAAATAGTGATTTTGAGCTTGTAAACAAATATCCCCTTGATAAAAATACTAAAATCAATGTAGAAGAAGATCATGGGAAATTGTGATTCTGAGCTTGTAAACAAATACCCAACTGATAAAAATCCTAAAATCTATGTAGACAAGAGAATGGGAAATTGTGATTCTAAGCCTAGAAGAAAATATCCGTATGAGAAAAAACATAAAATCAATGTAAAATAAGATCCCCAAATGTCTTTTTATCCTAGGAGAAACACTTCCAACGTAGCTATCAGGCATCTTTTTGGGCCCATAGAGATTCACAATTCTTCTTTTATGGGTAAAGCTAATGAGGATTCTAGTTCATGTTTTAGTGATTTTGAGGAGACTAGGATCAGGTGTATTAAAGGGAAAATGTCTATGTTAATGCATTTGTAGTGAATTTTGAAGTTGAAAAATTGGAAGATAGTATTGGAGGAGGTATAAATGTAGGGGGGATTGGGAAGGAGGAGTGTGGCGGTAGGAATCAAGGAAAGGATAAGGAAGATGCTGGAACTGGGATTGGATATTGATACTTCTAAGAATGAGGCACAACAGGCATTGAAGAATGCACAACGCCTTCTCACCAAGCATAATCTACAATAGGAAAGCATAATGTTGATAATAGTTTTGTTTCTTCCTAGGTTTTGTATATGATTTTGGAATTTGGTTATTGTTTCTATCTCTTCTACGCATAAACATTGTAAAAAATAACTTTCATTATGTTTTAGATGAAATACAATAGATGCACTCAGCTATTAAGGCTATAATAGGTCACTAACAAGTGTTTATAGAGAAACGTTAGGGATAAATTTATAAAAATTTATTAGTGCATGTTCAACTTATCTTATATTTTTGGTTGGTCCAGATTTTGAGCCATCTCACATTTAGATAAGGTAAACCATTTTGCCTGGTATGTAAATGTAAGACTATTGGGATTTTATTGTTTATGGGACTGGGGTGATTCTTGTAAATAGTTATAATCCTTAGGTTATCGGGATTGTAAGACTAATGTATACTCCTTACTAGATGCCTATCAAATTTGAAGTATTATTATCTTCATACATGAAATATCATGACAAGTTATAATATTTCTTAGATGTATTTACACATACTTAATATATAATAGGATTTCTTTTATATCAATAATATCTATATTGTTATATCATTTTATTATATGAAAAAATATGTTTTTGTATTTATATGAAAATTATGAAAGTAAAAAATGAGAAATAAATGTAATGTACAAGGTGACATTAGTTTAAAAACAGTCACCAAAAAATTTCTTGACGAGTAGGGGTGACTATCAAATTTAACCCTCATACGCAATTGCCAAGGTTACTTCTACGTAGTGATAGTTTTTAATACATATATAAAGAGATTACCTGATATAAATTTTCTTGATATTATATTTGTATGAAGTTATATGTTTGATTTTGACAACTTACACATGACATACAACTGTTTTATTCAGAATTTAAATTAAAATAATAAACAATATATTTAATTGACAAACTATATAAAACAAACTATGAATACTAACTAAATTAATTAAAAATAACATTTAAATTACATACATATAAACCCGCAGTTGTCCTGAAGGTGCAAGAAAAGCTAGAGGAATTGTATTTTTATTTTTGCGATTATATCTAGGAAGTGTTTTTTTTCAATTGTAGATTCCTCTTTTATGAATTATATTGTGATAGACAACCTTTATCGTTAACTACACTGATAACACTCTATTATTAATGTACAAAAAATCATTCACAGTGCCAAAATTCAAATAATATTAATCAATTTGAAATTTAATCATGCAAGAATTAATACAAAAATTCTCACATCACATTGTACTTGCCAAGTGTTTTTTTCTTTTGTGAGGTATATTCCCCTTTTAGTCAAAATTTAACCCACTACATTCCCTCCCACCTAGGATCAATCGTCAAGCGAAGATATTTTTTCTTAAGAGATGATACAAACAAATAGAGGGATTCAATATGTAAGCTTGTTTGATATGGTGTACGTCAAATGTAGAGTCTTTGTCAATAAAAGATGGCACTATTGTGCGAGCTATAAACCACTTTGTAGTGTATCATTTCACATGAAATATCATGTTAATAGAAAGGATAATAAAAGAAAATAATCTAAAATATCACGTTATCTAAGAGTCCATTATTGAATATTAAACTATTTTTCATGTTTAAATCTTATTGTTAATTATTATTATTATAATATCGCATTGTTAAATTTTTTACCAATTTTTAAGCTTCCACAATTAAGGTGATTTTCCTGGGCTAATTCATATGTCGAATATTATTTGTTAATTCAACTGTAGACATAGGAAACTTGCTCAATCATTTTTTTAATAATTACACTTACACATAAATAATAAATGAGCATGTAATATACCATTTATAGTATAATTATTATACACCAATATATTACTATTTTTGGAATATATATATATATCTACAATTTCCATATCAATATGAATATTGCACAAATCTAATCTTTTTAAAATATATATCAATTTTTAAGTTTGTCAGTAAATAAGATGATCTACCTAGGTAATGTACAAGGATAAAAAATAATAAGGAATTGGTTTCTACACCTTTCACGCTATTATTTATTGCTACACATGACACACAATTGGTCAGGTCACTAAGGGAGGTTGCACAATGTGCAAGGAGGTCACAACTTCAACTATTTTTTGGGTTTTGGTTTGGTTTGTTGTTGAATATGTATACATTACAAAACTGAACATAAAATAATTTTAGAAAGCCTAAGCACCAAATACAAGTACACCAAAAAAATTAGAGATTCAATTTATTGCAATAATAGATTACCAAAAACAAAATTGTTATCTCATTAGAATTTTATTTTGTTGTTCACCCTACCTTTTTGTCTTCAATTCCAATCAAATTTCTACCCTGGCAACATTTTCAATTGATATATAACTATTTCTTAGTGTAATATTCATAAAATAAAACCATTTTTTTTAACAAACCATTTCACCATTTTAATTAATATAATATAAAGAAATATTATATTATATAATATATATCTCAATACTGTATTTGATTATATAATTTATATTTTAATATTATATTACATTGTATATTATATTAATTTAATATATCAATATAATATGTTGTTAATAATATTGGAAATACATATTATTAAATTCATTGGTTAGTGACAGCATTTGGCTATGACCATAAATCTTGTCTCACTTTTATGCACAAAATATTAAGAAACAATAATATGATATTTATTATTTAAATTATTATAATTTATATATACAATATAATATAATAATATACTTTTATTACATTATATATATCATTATCACAGTAGTAGTAGTAGTAGTAGTAGTAGTAGTAGTAGTAGTAGTAGTAATAATAATAATAATAATAATAATAATAATAATAATAATAATAATAATAATATATTGAGAGGCGTAACCTACACAATCAGGAGTGTAATGGCATAAGTGGATAATTTTTATTTTTGTTTGAGCCGACATATAAAAATAAATTATAAAAATATATATAACAAGCTAATAGTTAATTTATAAATATGTAATAAGATAAATGGTAGCAGTATAATCAGGGAAATTTTTAGGTGCTAAGTTGTTTTGAACTAGAGGAGAATGATGCAAAAAAATAGGCCAACCTTTCAGAGGCCATAAATTTTGACCCGTAACTCCATTTGAGCTCTTCCACATGCTAAAATGACCGTATCAAAAAGTTTGATTCTGTCCTAAGCCACTTTATCCACTTATATTTGATTTTGATATTTTTCAAAGGCCAAATGTGATCATTTGAGGGTCCAAAATTAACGTTTAATGATTTTTTCAAAAAAAATTATTTTTATAAATTATATATTTTTAGAACCGAAAGTCAACTTCAGTTGAATTTCATCCCATAGGCTAATTTTCGTATTCATGTTATTTCAAGAAATTTTTAGAGCTGTGCGCACTTGCATACGAAACTTACTATAAATAATAGTGATTAAAAATAGACATTTTTTTTAGATTTTAAATTTTTGCATGCCAACTCTAAATTCTGAGTTGAGGCTTATTTAAACATTGTTTTGATTTATAATTATTTCAAGCAATCAATACGAATCAATTCTGAGTATTGTTTCAATATCTTGGTCTATTGGTAATTTTCTTGTTCTTGATAGTTTTCAGCTTCATTATTTGGTATCAGAGCACATTCAAATCTTGGAGGAGTAAAAAATGGCGAGAGGATGAAGAGGTGTTGCACAGATGAATCGGACTATATAAAAGTTGTAGAGGCAAGTTTAACAATTAAAGGAGGTTATCACCAATCAACAGAGAAGACAAGGAGGTGATGAGGAAGACACAAATCATGATGAAGAAATTCAGTGTGAAGAAGAACATCAAGAGTATCCACCATCAATGAAGAGAGGATGGTTCAAGATTTATAAAGAAGAAATGAAGAAATCAAAGTTTATGTTCCAGATTATGGAGGTAGTTTAAAACTAGAGGAGTTGATAGACTGGATGAATAGCATGGAGAAGTTTTTCGAGTGGAAGATTATGAGAGAAGATAAGAAGTTAAAGTTTGCATGCACAAAATTGAAAGGTCATGCAATGATTTGGTGGGATCACCTGCAGAAAGAGAGATAGAGAAAAGTTAAAGAGAAGATTAATTCATGGAAAAATATGGAGAAGAATCTGAGGGAGAAATTTCTTCTTATGGATTATGCACAAACCCTATATATAAAATTTCAAAATTTGAGGAAATAAGATCACAGTGTACTAGAGTATACAGATGAATTTTACAAGCTTTTCATACAAGTGAAGCATGATGAAATAAAATAGTAGATGGATGTAAGGTATGTAAATGGTTTAAAATTTTTGATTCAAGATGAGTTACGCATGCATATAATACTTAACATGGAGGAGGCTTACCAATTAGCTTTGAAGTAGAAGAAAAACAAAATAGATATAATTTTAGAAGGACATCTACTGGTCCAAGAAGAGGAGGATCCCCTCCAATAAGGGGATGAGATGGGTTTAATACCACCAAAGGTGGCTTTAATGCCAATAAAGGTGAATCATCACGTGGCATAGAAAGGCAAGATGATAATAGGCAAGGGTTTCAATACTAATAAAGAGAAAGAGGATTTCAAAGAGGATGAGGTTACAGTGGTGCTAGAGGATGGTTTTTGAATCAACATAGATCTTATGTCTATTATAGATGTAAATAAGAAGGGCATAGAGAATTTGAGTGCCCAAACTATCAAGATCAAGAAAAGAGGCAAGAAGATCACCCAGGAGTATATCTAGTTGAGGTTGAAATAGAAGAGTAGAATATTAAAGTTGCACCAGTAGATGTTGTAGAAAATATCATGATGATAAGAACCATGATCACTCCAAGGAAGGAACAAGTGCAGAATAAAGAAGGTGGTGATGCATGGTTGCAATCAAATATTTTTTTAACAAAATGTACTTTGGGTGGAAAGGTATGTAAAGTAATTATAGATGGTGGTAGTTGTGAAAATATGGTTTTTAAAGAAATGATAGAAAAACTAAATTTACAATGTGAAAAACATCTTATCCTTATCAGATTTCATGGTTTAAGATGAAAATATGGTTTCTAAAGAAATGATAGAAAAACTAAATTTACAATGTGAAAAACATCCTATCCTTATCGGATTTCATGGTTTAAGAAAAGGAATAAAGTTAAAATAGATAAAAGGTGCTTAATCAAGTTTTCTATAGAACAAAGTTATAATGATGAACTATGATATGATGTTATTTTGATGGATGCATGCCATATGTTATTGGGAAGACCATAGCACTTTGATAGGAAAGTAGTTCATGATAGAGCAAAAAACACATATACTTTTTAGAAAGGTGGTACAAAGGTAGTTTTTTTACCTCTTAAAGAGGAAGAGAAGATAAAAAGCATGCTCTCTACAAAAAAAATTATCCAAGATATGAAGGTAGCAAGTTACTATTATGCATTAGTAGAAAATAATGAAGAAATAAAAATGGTGTCAATACCAATAGAAGAAAAAAGAGTGTTGAAAGAATATGCAGATGTTATGCCTGATGAGTTACCAGATGGTTTATTTCCACAGATATACAATATCACATTGATTTGATTCCAGGATCAACTCTACCCAATTAAGTAGCTTATAGGATGAGTCAAACAGAAAAAGTAGAATTAAATAAACAAGTTATTGAATTACTAAGGAAGAAGGTGATAAGGGAGAGTATGAGTCCATGTGCAACACCGACATTGCTAACTTCAAAGAAAGATGGAGGATGGAGAATGTGTGTAGATAGTAAAACAATTAATAAAATTACAATAAAGTATAGGTTTCCTATACCTCGTTTAGATGATATGATGGATGTGCTTATAGGAGAAAAATATTTTACCAAGATTGATCTAAGGAGTGGTTACTATCAGATTCAAATTCATGAAGGAGATGGGTGGAAAATTACATTAAATACTAGGGATGGCTTATATGAGTGGATGGTGATGCCATTCAGATTATCTAATGCACCTAGCACATTTATGAGGGTGATGAATACAATGCTATGAGAATATATTGGTAAGTTTTTGGTTGTTTATTTTGATGATATTTTGATATTTAGTAAGACTAAAGAAGAACACTTATATCATTTGAGAATGGTAATGGATTTGTTAAGAAAAGAGAAGTTGTATACAAATTTTAAAAAGTGCATGTTTATGCAGAATAGTTTGGTATTTTTGGGATTTGTAATTTCGAAAAATGGTGTGAAAATGGATGAAGAAAAGATAAAGGCAATTGTTGAGTGGCTTATTTCAAAAATCATTACAGAGGTAATAAGTTTCCATGGTTTATTAACTTTTTATAGAAAATTTATTAAAAAATTTAGTAGTATTGTGGCACCAATAACATATTGCATGAGAGGGAAGGAATTTGCATGGACTAGAGTGGCCACAGAAAGCTTTGAATTATTGAAGAAGAAGACTATAGAAAGACCAATTTTAGCATTACCAGATTTTAATAAAGTGTTTGAGGTTGATTGTGATGCTTCATTTGTGAGAATTGGTGCTGTGTTGAGTCAAGAAAGAAAGTTAATAACATATTTCAATGAGAAATTGAATGAGGTAAGGAAAAATTATTCTACTTATGATGCTGAACTTTATGCAATTGTACAAGCCCTAAGACATTAGAGGTATTAATTGGTGCCTAAGCATTTTATCCTATTTATAGATCATGAGGCTTTGAAGTATGTGAATATATAAAAGACATTGAATAACAGGCATGCAAAGTGGGTTTTTTTTCTTGCAAGGGTATATTTTT
This sequence comes from Torreya grandis, assembly GCA_037957365.1. NCBI lineage: Eukaryota > Viridiplantae > Streptophyta > Pinopsida > Cupressales > Taxaceae > Torreya > Torreya grandis. Next base: position 5,051,629 of record JARHVA010000328.1, on the reverse strand, counting down.
GTGTTGAATCATAAATCAAGAAAATAGAATCAGGTAGTTGATACATTGAGCATGAGGGTAGCATTATTAACTACTATGGTGAGTGAAGTAGTTGGATTTTAAGCTATCAAAGAATTATATGATATTGATCCATATTTTGAAAAGATAGTTGAACATTGAAGGAATCCATTAAAATGTGGGGCAGATGTTATTCATGATGAGTATCTTATATAAGAAGGTTATCTCTTTAAAGGGAAACAATTATGCATTCCAGTTGGGTCTTTATGAGACAATATAATAAGATAATTACATAGTGGCGGTTTCATTAGATATTTTGGTAAGACGAAGACAATAGCTTTGGTGGAGGAAAAATATTTTTATCCAAAGATGAAGAGAGATGTGACAAGGTATCCTTCAAGATGCAGAATATGTCAGGTGGCTAAAAGACATGAACAAAATACTAGATCATACATGCCATTATTGGTTCCAAGAGGGTCATGGACATATTTGAGTATGGATTTTGTGTTGGGATTTCCGAACACACAAAGAGGTAGCGATTCAATTTTTGTTGTAGACAATTTTTTAAAAATGATTCATTTTATTCCATGTAAGAAAACCAATGATGTCACTAAAGTTGTAGAATTATTTTTTATGGATATTGTGAGATTGCATGGTGTTCCAAAAACTATTACTTTAGATAGGGACATGAAATTTCTATGTCATTTTTAGAGGACTTTGTGGAAGAAGATGGGTACTAAGCTACAATTTAGTAGTGCATATCACACACAAATAGATGGATAGACAGAATTTGTGAATAGGAGCTTGGAAATTTTATTGAGATGCATAGTGGGAGAGAAGCCAAAGCAATGGGACTTGGATTTACCACAAGCTGAGTTTGTATATAATAGTTTAGTGAATAGATCAAGAGGAAAGTCACCTTTTCAAATTATTTATGGGAGAAATCCTATATGTATTTTAGATTTGGTACAATTGCCAATTACAGATAGAATTAGTGATGATGCAGAAGCATTTGTAGAGCATATATAATAGTTGTAAGCAGTAAGAAGAAAGTTGTAGGAAAGTAATGAGAAATATAAAGTAACAGCAGATGTCAGAAAAAGATCCAAGTTATTTTTAAAAGGAGAGTTGGGAATGGTTTACTTGAGGAAAGAGAGATTTCCAAAAGGTACATACAATAAGTTGAAGTACAAGAAAGTTGGGCCATGCAGAATTGTAAAAAAAATCAATGATAACACATATGAGGTGAGTTTACCACAAAATTTTGATATATCTTCAGTATTTAATGTTTCAAATTTATATGAATTCCATGGAAAAGATGATGAATAAGATGAAAAAATAAATTGGGAGCAACAGGTTCCAAATAAGAAGAAAGAAAAACTAGTGCAAATTTTGGATATGAAGATAGTGAACACAAGGCAAGGGAATTATAATAGGTATTTGGTGTAGTGAGAAGGATTGCATCAAGAAGACAATACTTGGATTACAAAATGGGATCTGAAGAATATTGATAAAGACAAATGGAAGTAGTATAATCAGGGCAACTCGTAGGAGCTAATTTGTTTTCAACTAGAGAAGAATGATGCAAAAAAAATAGGCCAACTTTTTAGAGGTCACAAATTTTGACCCGTAACTCCATTTGAGCTCTTCCACATGCCAAAATGATCATATCGAAAATTTGATTCTGCACTAAGCTTCTCTATTCGCTTATAGTTGATTTTGATAATTTTTGGAGGCCAAACGTGATCATTTGAGGATCTAAAATTAATATTTAATGGTTTTTTCAAGAATTTTATATTTCTATAAATTGTATATTTTTAGAACTGAAAGTCAACTTTAGTTGAATTTCATATCATAGGCTAATTTTACTATTTAGGTTATTTCAAGAAAAATACTTTGATTACAGAATGGGAGCTAAAGAATATTGATAAAGATAAATGAAAGTAGTATAATCAGGGCAAATCACAGGGGATGAGTTGTTTTCAACTAGAGGAGAGTGGTGCAAAAAAAATAGGCCAACCTTTTAGAGGTCACAACTTTTGACCCGTAACTCCATTTGAGCTCTTCCACATGCCAAAATGATCATATCAAAAAGTTTGATTTTTCACTAAGCTTCTCTATTCGTTTATATTTGATTTTGATATATTTTGGAGGCCAAATGTGATCATTTGAGGATCTAAAATTAACATTTAATGATTTTTTCAAGAATTTTCTATTTCTAGAAATTGTATATTTTTAGAACCGAAAGTCAACTTCAGTTGAATTTCATACCATAGGCTAATTTTAATATTTAGGTTATTTCAAGAAATTTTTAGAGCCACACATGCTTGCATGTGAAACTTACTATAAATAGCAGCTGCTAAAAATAGATGTATTTTTAGATTTTAAATTTTTTGAATTTTTGCATGTAAACTCTAAATTTTGAGTTGAGGCTTATTTAAGCATGGTTTGGGTTTGTAATTATTTCAATCAATCAATATGAATCAATTCTGAGTATTGTTTCAAGATCTTGTCTTATTGGTAATTTTCTTGTTCTTGATAGTTTTCGGCTTCATTAAAAGCATTTAAATTAATTCACAGAGGAAGAAAGAAACCAACTACAAGAATGTAATCATGAAGCAGTTTGAAGACATCATCAAATGAATGCTAATGTTGATGCTAACTCTAACGAAGTGAATTTAATGACCATAGAACATGTGTTAGAAATGCTAGATAATAGAGAAAAAAATGAAATGGATGACGGTGTTGAAAATAATAAACAAACTACACATGATAATAGTGGAAATATAGAGGTAGATTTAAAGATGTTACAAATGATTTTTCACCGTCATCTAGAAAAAATGGCTTCACCAAGTATGTGTTATATTTGTCAAAAAGGTTAACTTGGCATAAATATCTCTCAAACACCTTAATGTCTAATTTGTCATAGATGTCAACAAGAGAAAAATGATCATTAATTTTCAACATCGAACAATATGGATCCTAATCCACAACCACCATAACTTTCATGCTTAACCCAAGTAGAAGAGATGTTGATATCACAAGTCAATATAATCCTTCAAGTCACACATGCAATTGGAGGTCAATATAAATATAAAGGAAATACAATCAGTTTTCCACAAGAAGTAAAGGAAATTACTAAGGTTTTACCACATCAAATAAAAGATTTATTGATCATTATTGTTCGAATAAAAGATCAACGTGAAATTAATTATAATTTTATATTTAATAGAGAGAGAGTATATAGGGCACTAAAATATAAAATAGAAGATGATAAGTTCTATAGAGATGTTCAAATTGATGAAAATACACTTATCGACTTTCCACCTGATTTTGAGAAAAATATATTTGACCAATTGAACTCTATACATATGGAGTTTGATTCAAATTTGAATGAATATGTAGTTCAGGGTCCAATGATGGAAATGGATGAAGTAAATATCATCAATCACATGAATTCAATGGCCTCTAAACCCCCAAATTCCATGATGGATTGAGATATGATGGATTGACCAGGATTTGGTGCATCCCATATAAATGAGTATGTCACAAAAGGGTTAATTGATATGGCCTTCACCACATTGTTTCTAGATGGAAGATGAGATTGGTTAAAACCAAGAATGAAATGAGTATATCTACATGAATTTGTTAAACATTTGATTCGATATAGGAATCAACATTTTTCATACATAGTTTTTACATAGTAATTAAGTTGTCTCATACTAATAGATAAAATTTTATGTATGATACAATATAGGTATTACAAATTTTTACGCAACATCCATGTCTTCAAAATACACATCAACTAGCAAAAGTGGATCTTGACCATGACTATGAAGAGCTGCTCAATTGTGTAGAGCATCATACAATGTGTAGAGAGGGTCTTGGCCTATGTAAGAAAAGAGGAAAGATGGTTTGTAGGTAAGATATTCATACATTCATTTTTTTAATATATAAATATAGTATAATATGCTTATAGAAACTATATTATTATTATTTTTATAGGTACAATGCAACGTGGCCATTGAATATGAATGGATCAAAATTATTTCAAGACCAAGAAACAAGAGATAAAAAATATGAGCCTACAAGAAATGATGCTTGTGTAAATACACATAACTAAAACATACAATAGTTGTTGAGATAAAGTGTAGATTGGCAACCTATGCTTTTAAAACATATGGTAATCAATTACATTGCCAAATATACGACAAAAGTTGAGAAAAGTTCTAAAACTTATCATCAAATGTTAATGCGACTTGTAAACATTGAAAACCCTAACAAATTAGCAACTGGATCATTTAAAAGACTCCTAATAGAAACCATTATCAAAAGAGACATTGGGGAAAAAGCGACATCTCATATGTTGATGGAACTTTCATTGGTAGAGAGCAGTAGTGTTTCTCACTTTTAGTATTTCATGTAAAGTGTTTGAACCGATGACACATACTATAGAACAAGAAAATGATAAACCCTTAAAAGATTTCATTGATGGACACATGAGTAGACCTCATGAAATGAATTTTTTTTCAAATATAAATATAAAGGACACACAATCAAGGTTCCACAAGAAGTGAAAGAAATTGCTAAGGTTTTACCACATCAAGTAAAAGATTTGTCGATCACTGTTGTTCAAAGAAGAGATCAATGCAGAATGAATTAAAATTTTAGATTTAATAGAGAGAAAGAGAGAGTATATAAGGTACTAAAATATAAAATATAAAATGATAAGTTTTATAGAGATGTTCAGATTGATGAAAATGCACTTATTGAACTTCCACCCAATTTTGAGAAAAATATCTTTGACCAATTGAACTTTGTACATATGGAGTTTGAGTCAGATGTGAATGAATACGTATTTCAGGGTCTGATGATGGAAATGGATGAAGGAAATATCATCAATCACATGAATTCAATGGTTTTTAAACCCTCAAACGCCATGAGAGAGATGGAATTGATCCATGCATGGGTGAATAATCCTAATACAGAATCTAGAGATCTAATGGATTGGATAGGAATTGGTACAACCCTATAAATGAGTATGTCACAAAAGGATTAATTGATATGGCCTTACCCACATTGTTTCCAGATGGAAGATGTGGTTGGTTAGAACCAATAATGAAATGAGTACATCTACATGAATTTTTTAAACATTTGATTCAATACAAGGATCACCATTTTGGATGACACCCGTGATTTAGATATTACATGATGAATATTATTATGAGACATCATGCACAAAATTCATCTGCAGTGTTTGTGAAAAAGAATCTGCAAGACATGCTAATCACCATCAATGAATTACATGAGCATATGGATAGCATATCACACTCTCAACTAGTTGATCATTTGATGTATTTTGGTACCACAGTGAGGGGTATGAGGTCTTATTGGGAAAAAAGTTGTACAGAATTAATTGACATGTTGCATCAAATTGGAACACTAATAATTTTATTCATGTTGATTGCAGTTGATATGTATTAACCCAATCTACATGCACTAATGCGAGGAACACCACCAACCAATCCCCAAGAATCACAAAAGTGGCATCGACAAAATATTATTGACTATCCTCATATAATGGAATATTACATGCACTTGCAACATATAATTTTTCAAAAGGAGATAATACAAAAAGGAATGAAAGTGAAAGATCATTGGTCTAGATATCAATGGCAACATAGAGGTTCACCACATGTACATGGGTTCATATGGTTTGAGGGAGCATCAAACATAGATAACCTTGATTGGATAATTATACATGATCTATGAAATATTCAAAAATATTTTGATTCTATTGTCCATGCCTGGAATCTGCATGGAGATCCACATCAATGAAACATACAGGTATGCTATCAATATTTTTCATATATAAATTTTACATAATAATTAATTTATCTCATACTAATTGATAAAATTTTATATATGATGGAATATATGTATTACAAAATTTTACACAACATCCATGTCTTCGAAACACACATCAAGTGACACAAGTAGATCTTGACCATGATTATGAAGAGCTTCTCAATTGTGTAGAGTGTCATACAATGTGTAGAGAGGGTGCTTGCCTACATAGGAAAATAATAAATATGGTTTGTAGGTAAGATATTCATATGTTCATTTTTTTTATGTATAAATATTGCATAATGTTCTTACAAAAACTTTTTGTATAGGTAAAATGCACTGTGGCTGTTGAATATAAATGGATTAAAATTATTTCAAGACCTAGAAACAGGAGATAAAAAAAATATAAGCTTGCAATAAATGATGATCATGTAAATACACATAACCAAACCATATTAAAATTATGGAGAGCAAATATAGATTGGCAACTTGTGATTTCAAAACACGTGGCAATCAATTACATTAGCAAATATGTGGTAAAAGTTGAGAAGAGTTCTAAAACTTATCATCAAATGTCAATGTGACTTGAAAACATTAAAAACCCTGATGAATTAGTAAATAGAGCATATAGAAGACTTCTAACAGAAAACCTTATCAAAAGAGACATTGGGGCACATGCGACATGCCATATGTTATTGGAGATTACATTGGTAGAGAGAATTAGAGTGTTTGTCACTTTAAATGTATCACATGAAGTGTTCAAACTAGTGACACATACTATAGAACCATAAAATGACAAACCCTTAAAAGCTTTCATTGATGGATACATGAACATACCTTATAAAATGGAAAGTTTTTAAAATATAAATATAAAGGACATACAATCAGTTTTCCGTAATAAGTGAAAGAAATTACTAAGGTTTTACCACATCAAATAAAAGATTTTTCGATCATTGTTGTTCGAATAAGAGATCAACGTAGAATGAATTACAATTTTATAGTTAATAGAGAGAGAGTATATAGGTCACTAAAATATAAAATAGAACATGACAAGTTCTATAGAGATGTTTAGATTGATGAAAATGCACTTATGAAACTTCCACCCAATTCTAATAAAAATATCTTTGACCAATCGAACTTTGTATCTATGGATTTTGATACACAATCTAAAATATGATAACTTAGAATCATATGTAGGTTGTATATTTGATTGAGAGAACCATGTTAAAGGAACTCAACAAAATGAACCCATAACTTTTAGAGAAGGGGTGCTTTCCCATCCATGGGAAAGTGATGCATACCATGGGGTAGCGAATATTTATTAGAAACACAGGACTCTTCCAAGTGATAACATGATGTATAGAGTCTAACACCTTCCTGATGCTGGAAGGTTGGAAGAAGAAGTTTAGCTTCAAATGAAAGCCCCAATAAACAATGATAGTAACTCTAACTATCCTAAAGTAATAAAATTCCCTATTACATAAGTAGAGACTTGCATGGTGTAAAAACTACCTTGTTGTCTCCAAAATGGACCTAGTGAAATTGAATTCTTCATGAAGATGCAAAGTACCAATGAATAGATGGTAAGTTCGTGCATATTTACTATAACTTCACAGTGACAACCTCGATCAAATGTGTCAAATAGTTGAGAGGTGGTGTCACCAATCCTAGAATACCACTCTTTCATCTAAGGATGTCTAACCTCTAGTTGGGAGACTAGACCCCATGCCTATCTAGTGGTGGGGTTCTCTATAGACTCGTTACTAGGAGAAAAATATCTTTGACCAATTGAACTCTATACATATGGATTTTGATTTAGATGTGAATGAATGTGTATTTTAGGGTCTGATGATGGAAATGGATGAAGGAAATATCATCAATCACATGAATTCAATGGCCTCTAAACCCCCAAATGTCATGAGAGAGATGGAATTGATCCATGCATGGGTGAATAATCCTAATGGATTGGCCAAGAATTGGTGCATCCCCTATAAATGAGTATGTCACAGAAGGGTTAACTGATATGGCATTCCCCACATTATTTACAAATGGAAGATGAGATTAGTTAGAACCAAAAATAAAATGGTACATCTACATGAATTTGTTAAGCATTTGATTTGATATAGGGATCACCATTTTACATATATAGGTTTTACATAATAATTAAATTGTCTCATATTAACAAATAAAATTTTATATATGATACAATATAATTATTGAAAAATTTTACAGAACATCCATGTCTTCAAAATACACATCAACTAGCACAAGTGGATCTTGACCATGACTATGAAGAGTTGTTCAATTGTGTAGAGCATCATACGATGTGTACAGAGGGTGCCTGCCTATGTAAGAAAAGAGGAAATATGGTTTGTAGGTAAGATATTCATAAATTAATTTTTTACTATATATAAATATAGCATAATGTGATTACAAAACCTATTTTTTTAATTATTTTAATAAGTACAATACACCATGGCCGTTGAATTTGTATGGATCAAATATATTTCAACACCCAAAAATAGGAGATAAAAAATATGAGCCTATAAGAAATGATGTTATTGTAAATACACATAACTGAAACATATTATAATTACTGAATAATAAATGTAGATTGGCAACTTGTGCTTTCAAAACTTGTGGTAATCAATTACATTGCCAAATATGTGGCAAAAGTTGAGAAGAGGTCTGAAACTTATCATCAAATGTTAATACAACTTGTAAACATTGAAAACACTAACGGATTAAAAAATGGAGCATATAAAAGACTCCTAATAGAAACCATTATTGAAAGAGACTTTGGGGCACAAGTGACATGTCATGTGTTGTTGGAACTTCCATTGGTAGAGAGCAATAAAGTGTTTGTCACTTTGAATGTTGCACACAAAGTGGTCAAACCAATGATACATACTATAGAACTAGAAAATGATAAACCCTTCAAAGCTTTCATTGATGGATACATGAATAGACCTTATGAAATAATTTTTTTTTCAAATATAAATATAAAGGACATACAATTAGTTTTCCATAAGAAATGAAAGAAATTGTTAAGGTTTTACCACATCAAATAAAATATTTGTCAATCATTGTTGTTTGAAGAAGAGATCAATGCAAAATGAATTAAAATTTTAGAGTTAATAGAAAGAGAGTATATAGGGCACTAAAATATAAAATGACAAGTTCTATAGATGTGTTCAGATTGATGAAAATGCACTTATTGAACTTCCACCCAATTCTGAGAAAAGTATCTTTGACTAACTGAACTCTGTACATATGGAGTTTGATTCAGATGTGAATGAATATGTATTTCAAGGTTTGATAATGGAAATGGATGAAGGAAATATCATCAATCACATGAATTAAATGGGATCTAAACCCCCAAATGCCATGAAAGAGATGGAATTGATCCATGTATGGGTGAATAATCCTAATGCAGAATCTAGAGATCTGATGGATTAGCCAGGAATTGGTGCATCCCCTATAAATGAGTATGTCACAGAAGGGTTAATTGATATGGCCTTCACCACATTGTTTTTGGATGGAATATGTGATTGGTTAGAACCAAGAATGAAATGATTACATCTACATGAATTTTTTAAACATTTGATTCGATGCAAGGATTGTTTTTTTGGATAACACCCACAATTCATATATTACATGATGAATATGATTATGAAACATCATGCATAAAATTCATCTATAGTGTTTATGAAAAAGAGTCTGTAAACCATGCCAATCACCATATAAAATTACATGAGCATATGGATAACATGCTTCATTCTCATATAGATGATCGTTTGATGTGTTTTGGTACCGCATTGAGGGGTACAAGGTCTTATTGCACAAGAAACCATGTAAAATTAAGTAACATGTTGCATCAAATTGAAACACCAATAATTTTATTCACATTAAGTGAAGTTGATATGTATTGGCCCAATCTACATGATTCAATGATAGGAACACCACCAACCAATCCCCAATAATCACAAAAATGGTGTCGATAAAATGTTATTGACTATCCTCATATAGTGGCATAATATTACATGCACTTGCAACATATAATTTTTCTAAATGAGATATTCCAAAAAAGAAATGAAAGTGAAAGATCATTGGTCTAGATATGAATGACAACATAGAGGTTCACCACATGTACATGGGTTCATATGGTTGGAGGGAGAACCAAACATGGAGAACCTTGATTAGATATATAATCATGATTTATAAAATGCTCAAAAATACTTGGATTCTATTGTTCATGCCTGGAATCCACATGGAGATCCACATCAAAGAAACATACAGGTATGCTATCAAAAATTTTCATATATATTTTGTACATAATTATTAAGTTATCTCATACTAATAGATAAAAAATTTATTTATGATGCAATATAGGTATTAAAAAAATTTATGCAAAATCCATGTCTTCAAAATACACATCAACTGGCACAAGTGGATCTTGACCATGACTATGAAGAGCTACTCAATTGTGTAGAGCATCATACAATGTGTAGAAAGAGTACCTGCCTACGTAAGAAAAGAGGAAAGATGATTTGTAGGTAAGATATTCATACATTCATTTTTTCTATATATAAATATAGCATAATGTGCTTATAAAAACTTTTTTTTTAATCATTTTTATAGGTACAATGCACCATGGTCTTTAAATATGAATAGATCAAAATTATTTCAAGACCCAAAAATAGGAGATAAAAAATATGATCCTGCAAAAAATGATGATCGTGTAAATAGACATAATCGAAGCATACTACAATTGTGGAGAACAAATGTAGATTGAGAACCTGTGCTTCCAAAACATGCATTAATCAATTATAAATTTTACCTTTAACTTTGCAAGTTGTCTTGAATAATGTTTTTCTCTGAGGAGGTTCTTCTATAATTTATTTGTTTGGTTTGATTATAATCCTTTTCATGAGTAAGGATTCACCAGTTTCAGGAGCATCTTCATAAACTGTAGATGCAATATCTTCTTCATCTTGAGAAGCTTACACCACATGAGCACTTCCTTGACTGGATGATGAATAATTAGGACACTCATATGATCTATGTCCATATTCTCTATATTTAAAGCATCTTCCAATGAATCCACTACTTCTAGCTCTATTAAATGGTCTACCACCTTTGTAGTAACCTCTTGGAGTTAACTCTTGCTTTGGTGAACTACTCTCACCTTCACCATGTGTCTATAATGGTCTTCCACTTTCATGCTCTCCTCTTCCTCGAAGAGGTTTGCTTATACTTCTTACTTGCTAAGAATATCACCTTGTTATCTTGTCCTCTTCTTTCAAGGCATACTGGTATGCCTCTTCTATTGACTTTGAAATGATGAGACTCATCTCATCTTGAATGACAAATTTCAGGCCATTTGTATATCTTTCACCTTTTCTATATCATCTTCAATATGCCTTGATCTGATTGTTAGCTTATAAAAATCTTTAGTGTAGTTTTTAACTGATTTATTTTTGCTTTAAATTTTGTAATTTCCTAAACAATTCAACTTGATAATCCTTTTGAATGAATTTACCTTTGAACTTTGCTACTATTTTGTCCTAGCTTTTGATTCTAGGCTTGCCCTTTCTTCTTGAACTCCATCCCACCATAGGGATGCATGACCCTTCAATCTAGTCACAACAAACTTAACTTTCTTTTCATCAACAACATTTTCATCATAAAAATATTTATCTAATGCACTTACCCAATCAATGAGATCTTTAGGATTGACGCTGCCTTCATACACTAAAAATAGATTAAACAATAATTTTAACTGTTGTAACCGAAGTCTATGATCCATGTGAAGTCTATGATCCATGCAAGGATGCACCACACCAATTTCAATTCGTTAACCAATGTTGAGTTAACTAATTTATTGATATGTCATAAGTATCAATCTCTTCATGACAAGTTGTCCATAAAAGACAAAATTTAAACAATCCACATATATATGACCGATGGATATTAGATATAGAATTAATCGAAGCATTTCTCTTTTTTAATTTATTCATAAAATACTTACATATTTTTTTATACAGACATAAAAGACTTCCTTCACTCCTATGCCATTCTCTCTACTATTCTACCCCCTTAGTCTCCTTATCTTCTTCGATGTTCATATAAATAATTATAGTAAACTCCTTTTTGATAGGTTTAAACCCTATCTTTTCTCAACCGATGCATTAAACATAGGCTTCTTGATAAAGCCTAAGTTTTCTCAACATAGAATGTACTATTTTGTCTTCTCAACATAAATCTCTAATTTTTCTAGATGACAAGGTTTTTTTTTATATTTACCTGAAGATAAAATATGCTATTTATCTCTTACCTTAACTTGCTCATTAACTTTTTAGGACCTCTAAAACATAGTTTAATATATTTACAATGTATTTGTCTTAATGATCTTACATCATATTGAGACTATACAATATAGAGTTTACTAATAAAATGCATAAATATAATTTTTTTTCCATCATATTCATTCATATAAAAATATATTATATATCTATCTCTATTACAATCTATCAATTTATAACTATTTTTATTAAAAAAAAATTATATACAACATTATTGACAAACATTACATTCCACATTCATCCACTATATTAAGTTTTTCAAGAGGTGACCTTTCATATTTATTACTTCATCGACTACAAATTGAACTAACCCTCTTAATACACTCGATTGTGGATGAGTAAATCAATCCACAATGGTTATGGGGATGCTCTTCCTAAAATGACATTATGTATCCTTCAAGCTCCACAAACATGTGTGCATGCTCTTTTATTTTTTGAGTTATGAGTTATAAATGCATATGATAAGAAGCATAAATATTAAATAATGTTTATATATATATATAATTTTTTATATTTATATTTTATAATTATATATAAATTTAAAAATATTTTATAAATATTTATATTAATGAATTTGTAAGTTTAAAATAAAAATACATATACATATACATATACATATACATACATGTGTGTGTATTCTCATTTTAAACTTACGAATTCATTATTATAAATATTTATAAAACATTTTTAAATTTATTTATAATTATAAATAAAAAATATAAAAAATTAATATTATATATATATATATATATATATATATATATATATATATATATATATATATATACTCACTCTTATTTTAAACAAATGAATTCATTATTATAAATATTTATAAAACAGTTTTAAATTTATAGATAATTACAAATTAAAAATATAAAAAATTATCTTATTAAAATTAAAAAGTTTTATTATAAATAAAATCATAAAATAAAAATATGTTATTTTATTAAAGTTGAAGAGTTTTATTACAAATAATAATACAAATTCACTTGTAAACTCTTCTAAATATCAACATATCTTCAACTATTTTAGACTCACAAATTCGTTCTCTCAACTCTTCTATATATATCTTTAAATATTGTAGATATATTAATTTATTCACACATACGATTATAAAATATCATTCATAACATCTAAAAACAAGGGAATTGTTTTTTTTACCAAATGATAAAATGAAAGACCTTCCCGGGACCATCCTGATTGAAGCTCTTAACAAAATATAAATAAAATATACGCATTTGTCATCCTATTATTTCTGTGTCCTATTTACTACACCTCCAACTGTCTGTTTATAGGATATGCAGAAAATGGGTTAATTGAAACGGCTTGTGCAGGTCATCTAAATCCTATACAGCCATCAAAGTAATTATTCTTACACTCCCTCCAAAAATTCTCTGCAGCATAAGCCCATAATCTGTAATGGAACTAGCATCATACACATGATACCCAAAGAGCCCTTTCACGTTTTAAGATACTTTTCGGTCGAAGATAGAAGATTTCGGTCTGGGATTTATTAGAATATATTATATACAGACTGAAATTTTGAATCCCCATTCTATGTATTTCATCTTCCGGTGTCGAAGAAATATTCGTATAGCAATTATAACTAGCAGTTGCCCTGAAGTCTGGTGTTTTGGATGTTTAGTCATTGGTCTATTCTCTTTTATTATGGTGAAATCTTTCGATATATATTTTTGTATTAGGATAACTTATCTTTTCTTTCTTGTTCGAATCGGGTTGAGCAGACTATGACATTTAAGCAGTTATTCATTCAATCGCTTGCTTTTGAGGCTTTATGCACATCATTTTTGTATCTAGGTGTCAATATATTGGCAATATTGATAAACGGAAGCAACAATATATACTATTAGATGTCAATGTCTTGTCCCCACATTAACAACATTGCATCATAATTCAAGC